>SJYV01042817.1:1088582-1122789 GCA_006410875.1 Neotragus pygmaeus | reverse complement strand
AAAATGAAGATCATGGCATCTGGTCCCTTCACTTCATGGCAAATAGATGAGGAAACAGTGGAAACAGTGTCAGACTTTAGTTTTTTGAACTCCAAAATCACTGCAGATGGTGACTGCAGCCATGAAATTAAAAGACGGTTACTCCTTGGAAGGAAAGTTATGACCAACCTAGATAACATATTCAAAAGCAAAGCATTACTTTGCCAACAAAGTTCTGTTTAGTCAAGGCTATGGTTTTTCCTGTGGTCATATATGGATGTGAGAGTTGGACTGTGAAGAAAGCTGAGCACCGAAGAATTGATGCTTTTGAACTGTGGTGTTGGATAAGACTCTTGAGAGTTCCATAGACTGCAAGGAGGTCCAACCAGTCCATCCTAAAGGAGATCAATCCTGGGTGTTCAATGGAAGGACTGATGCTAAAGCTGAAACTCCAGTACTTTGGCCACCTCATGCGAAGAGTTGACTCATTGGAAAAGACCCTGATGCTGGGAGGGATTGGGAGCAGGAAGAGAAGGGGACGACAGAGGATGAGATGGTTGGACGACATCACTGACTCGATGGATGTGAGTTTGAGTGAACTCCGGGAGTTGGTGATGGATAGGGAGGCCTGGCGTGCTGCGATTCATGGATTCGCAGGACAGGGAGGCCTGGTGTGCTGCAATTCATGGATTTGCAGAGTCAGACACTACTGAGTGACTGAACTGAACTGAACTCTACAATGAGCAGACATCCTCAACAACAAAGAATTACCCAATCCAAATGTCAGTAGTGCTGAGGTGGAAAAATCCTGTCCTAAAGGTGAAGCTTAATCTATTAAATAGGAAGAAATAATCAATCATGTAAAATCGTGTTGCCGTCTAGTCACTAAGTCATGTTGGTATGCACTTGCAAGCCTATGGACTGTAGTCTGCCAGACTCCTCTGTCCATGGGACTTCCCAGGAAAGAATACCAGAATGGGTTGCCACTTCCTTCTTCAATGGATCTTCCCAACCCAGGAATCAAACCCACATCTCCTGCATTGGTAGGCGATTCTTCACCACTGAGCCACCAGGGAAAGTGTAAAGTCAAAGTCGCTCAGTCGTGTCTGACTCTTTGCAACCCCATTAACTATACAGTCCATGGAATTCTCCAGGCCAGAATACTGGAGTGGGTAGCCTTTCCCTTCTGCAGGGGACCTTCCCAAATCAGGTGGATCCTTTACCATCTGAGCCACAAGGGAAGGGAAGCCCCCAAGTAAAATCACATTAATAACTATTTGAGACAACTACTTTGAACTTTTCATACTGTTCATGGGGTTCTCAAGGCAAGAATACTGAAGTGGTTTGCCATTCCCTTCTCCAATTAAATAACTTCCAATGAAATTAAAAGATACCTGCTCCTTGGAAGAAAAGTTATGACAACCTAGACAGCATATTAAAAATCAGAGACATTACTTTGCCAACAAAGGTCCATCTAGTCAAGGCTATAGTTTTTCCAGTAGTCATGTATGGATGTGAGAGTTGGACTATAAAGAAAGCTGAGTGCCAAGGAATTGATGCTTTTGAACTGTGGTGTTGGAGAAGACTCTTGAGAGAGCCAACCAGTCCATCTGAATGGAAATCAGTCCTGAATATTCATTGGAAGGTCTGATGATACAGCTGAAGCTCCAATACTTTGGGCACCTGATGCGAAGAACTGACTCACTGGAAAAGACCCTGATGCTGGAAAGATTGAAGGCAGGAGGAGAAGGGGATGACAGGGGGTGAGATGGTTGGATGGCATCACTGACTCAATGAACATGAGTTTGAGTAACCTCTGGGAGTTAGTGATAGACAGGGAGGCCTGGCGTTATGCAGTCCATGGGGTCACGAAGAGTCAGACACGATTGAGCAACTGAACTGAACCGAACTCTGAACTTAGTAGAGCTGTAATTCCTTATTCATTTTGACAATATCAAATTAGACTGTGAAGGAGTGTTCAAGTATCAGTTTCAAGTTTAGAGTGTACCTTAAAGGTCACCTATTTTAAGACATCTTTAAGATTTTGCAATTCAAATTTCTTTTTCTGAGAACAGTTCCACCATATTGTATATAAGAATTCTGGGAAATTTGAAAGCCATCACAGTATTTTTAGAACTTGTTTTAAGGATGTTTCATTCATAGAAATCTTCCTATTGTACATTTACCCTCCAATCATTAAAGACGACGAGATTATTGGTTTGAGGCTGGAATCCAGGACTTCACAACTGGCTTGGTGATCAGGTCAGGTGTGCATCTTGCTGTGGAGGTGTTATACAATTGTGTGTGTTACCTGTAAGAAAGCCATGTGCACACTAGTACCCGTGTGTCTTTTCTAATGTTTTCCCTGGAACTGGAATCTGACCAATCACTAGTCATTTCTCCTTCTTTGAAAGATGAGATAAAAGACGTTCATGAAAACTTTCAAAGGGAGCTCTTTATCGATGAGTGTTTGAAAACCAGGAACATGGGCAGAAACGGCTTAGTTCACCAAATCAATGCACTTCTGAATGAAAGATATGAGGAGTAAATTATCATGCTTATAATTCTGTGAAGTAGAAAGCACTGAACTATAGTGAGAAAAGGCACCGATTCAGAAGTGACCTAGTTTCAAATCCTGGCACTGCTGAATTAACATTCAAGTCACTTAATCTCTCTGGACCTATTTTCTTATTCAAAAAATAGGGATAATTTTATATTTGCTATAAGTACTTCACCAGATTATGAGGATCAAACAATAATATAATTTATAAAAGGTGTTATAATAATCACTTGCCTAATAAAGAATGTATTTCAATGGAGAGGTTTGGCTTTTTTTTTAATGAGCAAAGTTAAAAATTTATGGAAAAGGAGATTAAGATGGAATATGGCTCTTTGGTTTAAGATATTATTACAATACTAATAATAGGCTCAATGGGATCTTTGTAATAGTACTCCCCCTAAACACTCTACCCCCAACTCTCAAAAGAGATGGTGCTGATATTTACTCAAAAATGATAGCTCAAAATCACATTACAGATGCTATCAACTGATTAAGTTCACTCTCTTTAGCTGACTTCACGTCATCTTGGGCTGGCAGCCAGGAGCCAATGGCAAATGGTACACCTGTACAATCTTCAGGCAGAAGAAACCTACTGACTTTTTGTTTGTAAAAGAGCTACAAAATGGTAACTCTGAGGTATAATATGCATTACTGTCATCCTTATAAAAAGTCACTAATTATAAATATGGCATTATTATTTAGCTGACTTGACTTAAAATGAGGGAATAAGTTAATTTTGAGATTCTTCTGGGGCAAAATGATAATGAGCTGCATATTTATGAAAGGGAATTTTGAGACATGAAGCCAGAATATTAAGGACTCTGGCTATAGATCTGTACATTACAACACACTGGTCCTCCCAGGCTTTAGCAACGGTTGTGCTGACTTCAGACTATGCCTCCCTGAGTAGCTTTAAGACAGATGCAGAAGCCCCAGAGTTATCACTTAGAAGTTTGTACTGAGATGTGTATAAGAGACAGGTNGAATATTAAGGACTCTGGCTATAGATCTGTACATTACAACACACTGGTCCTCCCAGGCTTTAGCAACGGTTGTGCTGACTTCAGACTATGCCTCCCTGAGTAGCTTTAAGACAGATGCAGAAGCCCCAGAGTTATCACTTAGAAGTTTGTACTGACTCCAAGAATTTCCTAAAATATCAACTGAAGAAAATAAAGTTTAAAAAAATGAAATTATATATATATATATATATATATATAAAAGCACATTATCAACTATATGTTGATAGTTGTACCAACTATAATTAGTTGGAAGCTTAGTATCTGAGATCATGAATGCCAAGTCTGACACTAAAGATGTATCAATTCATCTTTAGAAAACCTGTTAAAATTCGTTAAGTGTCCATGAATTTTTAGACCATAGCTAAACGAAAAGTCAAATGCATATGGAGGGCTACTAACAAAAATATAGAAACACAAGAAAATATTTTCTATGAGTCTTACTCATAACTAAATATGGCAACTGACCAAAGGCCAAAAAAGGGGAAAAACGATATTTTAGATTTGGGTAGTGCACTTAAAAAAATTTTTTTTTTTCATTATGTGTACACCCCTGTTATACTGGGTAGTTACCTGAAGTTACCAGACAAATAAGTATTACCTTAAATAACAGAATGAAAAGTATTTTACTTAAAAGTCAATTTGAATTTTGAAAATAACTTTAACTTTCAATTCTCACTTTTTTATTCCACTCTAGAAAGTGCCCTTGATTTTGAGTTATAACTAAAGCAGAATTTTACTGCACAATCTAGCACTTAATCAGAAACTACTTTGATCTCTTCTTGTTTCATATCACTCTTTTTCATCATTCCACAATTCTAAGTTCCTGAGTAGGAATTTGGTTTTTTCTTCTTGGTCCTTTGCAGCACATCCGCATGCTCAGAAGGCAGAGGAGCAGTGCTTGCTGGCAGACAGTACCCACAGCAGAAGCTGCCGCTGTGATGCTCAGGTGTCAAGAAAACGTGAAGCAGAAGAGCAGTGAGCCTGTGAAGAAGGGCCCTGAGGACACCCCTCCTCTCTGTTGGTTGGCAGATGGGTGTCAATTTCTTTTACCTCTCTTATCTTTTGTCTCTTTATCAGTAAAACAGTGGTAAAGGGCACGTCCTTCTAGCATTATCACTGCTGCTGCTGCTAAGTCACTTCAGTTGTGTCTGACTCTGTGTGACCCCATAGACAGCAGCCCACTGGGCTCCCCCGTCCCTGGGATTCTCCAGGCAAGAACACTGGAGTGGGTTGCCATTTCCTTCCCCAGTGCATGAAAGTGAAAAGTGAAAGTGAAGTCGCTCAGCCGTGTCCAACTCTTTGTGACCCCATGGACTGCAGCCTACCAGGCTCTTCCATCCATGGGATTTTCCAGGCGAGAGTACTAGAGTGGGGTGCCATTGCCTTCTCCAAGCATTATCACTAAATGAGATAAAAATGGGAATGTTTTGTATACTACAAGTGTTCTTTGTTACTATAACTCACCATTTTCTCTGCCACTGTTGCTAGGGTAAAACACTAATTACATTTTTTTTTTCCCTTTCTCAAATAATTGCTTTGCCTACCCCTAAACTGCCTACCTGATCCTCTCCAACCTTTTCCCTGCCTCTTTCTCAGCCTTCATCTAACACTTTATAGTAAATTTCAAATTTTCCTGAAGTAGTCTCCTGCATTTTCACACAGCAGGTCACCACCATTCTCATCTAATACAAGTCTTTAGAGCTTGTGGGAACTTTTAGCAAGTAAAAGTTGGGGAGGCCGAAACAGACCCACAGCAAGCGACCTTAGAACAGTCACTCAGAATAGCTTACTGTCACTCTGTTCAACAAGCACAATTATTGCTCTGACTTTTAAGCCATACATGCATAATTTAACATACTAGTTTTATTCAGTGAGGCAGAGGAGCTTCCAGAACAAAAAGATTTCCTTTTTAGGCACTTTTGTAATCTCAACTTCTACATTAAAAGAAAAGAAAACAAACAAAAATCCTTCCTTGATTTCTGTGTATTAAAAAAAAAACTATTTACATGGTAAAATGAAAAATTAAAATGTAAATATTTTGCATACACCGAACTGGCACAAAAGACCAGCACTAATACATGTTGGTGAGCATGTGGGGCAAAAAGATCCCTTATAACACTGCTCAGAAACAATCCAGCAATTTCCAGAGGTTGTCAGTGTGTGTATCTTCTGAGCAAGCTGTTCCACTTCTAGACTGAATTCCCTAGGAGAACTCTCTTACACTATATACACCAAGAGACATTTTCACAGAAATATTGTTCAAAAAGCCGAAAACTGGAGACAAAACCAAATGTCCATTAACAGTAGAACAGATAAATATACTATATTCATTTAAACATGTAACACATATCTGTATTAATATAGTTAAGATTACATGGATGATCTTTACTGTGTTGAATTTAAAAAATGTAAAGACTACATTCAATGTGAGTCTATTATATGAAGTTAAAAAATATCTAAAACCATATAATGTATCACTTTGGGATATACAATTAGGTAATAAAATCATAAAGCAAAGCAAAAGAAGGCAAAAACACAAAATTCAGCATTATAGTTACCAGAGGTTGTGCAGGAGGGTGAAATGCCTGGGAAGAGGCATGCAGTGAGCTTAAGAAAGAATAGTAGTGATCTCTTATATTGGGGGTGAGTGTAAAGAAGTACTTGCTTTATTTTTCTGTAAATCATACATATAACTTATATACTTTTTCCAGTGTGTATGAAATACTTTACTTTAAAAAAGGTACCTATGGTAAAACAGAAAAATGTGTTTTTGAGATATCATATAAATTCATTTTTTTTCCTTTCCTGTCTTTCAGCTTCTACAACTTTTTAATGTAAGCCACTCTATTAATATATAAAAATGCCGCTGCCTTTATTGTCTTTTTCTGATGTTTGTTCACCATTCAAGATTTATATTGCTTAACTTTCCCATATTCTAAATCATTGATAACTTGCCTCGGTCTCATACCTGCCTGGGGAACGTTTTACAGAGCAGTAGGATTAAAAACTTACAGTGAATCAAAAAGAAAGAGAGAAGGGACTTGAATTCTCAAGTCACGTTCTTATTTAGTATCTAGATTATGCTGCTTTTCTTAAGCTCTTTGGGCATTTACATCCTATCTGTTTTCAAAGGCCCCATCTTATAACTTGGGATGGTTATCATGGAGTGATGACAGTAATGGGATGCTGGCATGCGGGTGGATGCTGGATTCAACAAAGCACCTTGTCAGGCTCCAGGCTGACATCAGGTCAGCCCCTATATTTGAATTTTTTCCAAATCTTTCTCAGGTCCTTACTCTTGGAACTAAGAAAGTCTAGTCATTTCACCTGTTCTTAAGCTGAAGATTTCAGGAATTTCATGCAGAACATTTTAGTGAAAGCTAATCATATAGAGGATACAATTTTTAAAGAAAAATACAAGAAAGCTGTTTAATGTTTCTGATGTTACTTAAGGCAGTTTTATAACTTTTCCTTTGTTAAGACTCAAACCTACAGAAACACTTGAAAGAATGAGAGTGAAAATGTGTGCATACATACACACAAACACAGAGATGTGCACTGCAACTCTGAGACAGCAACAAATAAGTTAATCTAAATTCTCCTCAATGGCAGCCTAGTACATACAGTATATCCGTTTAGCAGCAGACCTACCATATGATCCAGCAATCTCACTCCTGGGCACGCATCCAGAGAAATTCATAACGTGAAATCACACATGAACCCCAGTGTTCACTGCAGCACTATTTACAATAGCCAAGACATGGGAGCAATGTAAATGTTCATCAACGGGAATGGATAAAGAAGATGTGGTACGTATATAAATGGAATATTGCTCAGCCATAAAAATGAAGTAATGCCATTTGCAACAACATGGATTGATCTAGAGATTATCATACTGACTGGTCAGACAGAGACACACAAATATCATATGGTATTATTTATTTGTGAAATTTAAAAATTAAAAAAGGGTACAAATGAACTTACCTATCAAATAGCAACAGAGTTCCAGATGTAGAAAACAAACATGGTACCAAGGTACCATGGTACCAAGCAGGAGATAAATGGGAAGACTGGGATTGGCATACACACACTACTGTGTACAAGCTAATAACAGATAAATAACAAGGTCCTACTGTACAGCACAGGAAACTCTACTCAATACTCTCTAACAGTCTATGTGGGTAAAGACTATTAGAAAGAGTAAGTAGATATCTGTGCGGAACAGATTCACTTTGCTGTAGACTTGAAACTAGCGTTGTGAAGCAACTATAATAAAAATAATTTCTAAGAAGCAGATTTGACATAGAAAGATATGTTATACATTTTCAAGAGACAATTTATATATATATATACACACACACGTATTTTACAAAGTAGAATGTTATTCAAATTTTAAAATATTTTAAAGAATTGAAGATTATGTACTTTCATTTACAAGTAAATCATCCACTTCTGGAAAGCACAAAAACCAAAAGTAATCAAAAGATCTGCGTCTGTCGTAACAGCACAGTCACTTAACAGTTTCTGTCAATCTACTTCTCAGAGAACTGACTGTTTCGCTTTCTATCATTTGCCCAATTGATTAATGAAAGAGGAACAGAAGAGTTAAAACGTAAAGTGCTTTTTCAAAAAACTAAAAAAAAAAAAAAAAAAAACCCTAAAAAAGTCATGTTAATTTCTTCATAGTCTCTGGATGAGTCTTTGAGAGATGTGAAACACAGGGCAGGGCTTGGGCCTTGCCCCTTTTCGCTGTTCTTCCCCCTTTAAAGGAGTCACAATGCTCTACTACAGTTTCAGAAATCCTCAGTGCTATTTATTTAGCTTTCAAGCGAGTCTTCCTGAAATTAGGTCTGTGCCATTTAGAATTTTTCTAAGGCAAAAGAGCAAAAATAGTTACCCATTAGAAAGTTGAAAGGTGTACAGAAAGAAGAGTAAACTTGGATGATGACGGGAAGCTGAAAAAGTTCTCATACTCCACACACGAGAGCAGTGAAAGAAACAAGCCCCTCTCGGCCTCCCAAAGGCAGTGACAATTTGATAGCTAGAAGGAACCTTAGGTAAGTTCTCAGAAGGGCTTGCAGGCCCTACAGACCTAAGGCACGAGGGCGCCACCTCTACATGATCCGTCCCATTACACCTTCCCCATCTGGCCATGAGCACGCACCAGCACCTGTTAACAGCTCACTGTTCCTTAATTATTTCATGGATGGATATACATCATGTCTCCCCCACTAGATGGAGGTGCCTTTGAGGTCAAAGAATATGATTTCGCCACTTCTCTGGAGCACAATGTGCAAGAGTGAACAAGTGGGGAGGTCCTCAGTAATACATATACTGACCCACATGATCAGCAGGCAGTAGAGGGAGGAAACTCTTCTGCTGCTGTCTCTTTATGACCATCCACTTCTGAGCACTGAACTAACTTTACTTGCCTGACATTTCTCCTTGCCACGTTACTGTTCTTCCAAACTAAGGTTTTTTCCTTAGCACAGTCTATTTTTGTTGGTTTGGCAAACATGTACTGACATGCAATTAGTATTAATATTTTGGGAAAATATCCCTGGATCCTAAATATATTTGGGGAAGCTGGTTTCCCCTGGTTTATGGTTTTAAATGGTCTCATTAAAGGATGAAATTGGGAAATGATTAAAAAAAAAAGCAAATATTTTAAATCCACAATCCAGTAGCTTAGCTTTAAAAATAAGGGCTTCTGAACACTTTTATTGTCCACAGTAAAATATTTATTATCATCAATCAAATGAGTACAGCTGACCCTTGAATAACAGGGTGCTTAACCCGCACGCAGTGAAAAGCTGACTGTAACTTTACAGTTGGCCCTGCATATCCCCTGTACCCTCGGTTCTGCACTTGGTGGACTGTGTAATATGGTAGTATACACTCAGATTTTTTTCAAGAACATAAATGGACCCCCAAGGTTCAAACCTGTATTGTTCAAGGGTCAACTGTATACTCAAATGTTCTTTTCTTACAATAATGTGTAATTATTAAGCATGAAATGTGGCTAAAGTGAAAGGCGCTCAGTCGTGTCCGACCCTTTGCGATCCCATGGACTATACAGTCCGTGGAATTCTGGCCAGAACACTGGAGTGGGTAGCCTTTTCCTTCTCCAGGGGATCTTCCCAACCCAGGGATCGAACCCGGTTCTCCTGCATTGCAGGTGAATTCTTTACCAGCTGAGCCACCAAGGAAGCCCAAGAATACTGGAGTGGGTAGCCTATCCCTTCTCCAGGGGATCTTCCCCACCCAGGAATCAAACTGGGGTCTCCTGCATTGTAGGCAGATTCTTTACCAGCTGAGCTGCCAGGGAAGCCCATGAAAGGTGGCTAAAGTGAAAGTGAAGTCGCGCTCAGTCGTGTCCGATTCTTTGCGAACCCTTGGACTGTAGCCCACCAGGCTCCTCTGTCCATGGGATTTGCCAAGTAAAAATATTGGAGTGGGTTGCCATTTCCTTCTCCAGGAGATCTTCCCAACCCAGGGATTGAACCTGGGTCTCCCACATTGCAGGCAGACGCTGTACCATCTGAGCCACCAGGGAAGCCTCTAGGGTACAGACAAATCACCTAACTTGCTTGTGTTCATGCCCTTAGCTAAAACCAGAGGTGGTTCAGCCTCAGTTTTCAGATCTTTGAGGACATGAACTTGGTCCTTCTTCTAGAAGAAGTTAACATTTCTGATTATTTGGATTCTGAAATACCTGGCTCTTTGTTTGAGCTGAGCTAATTTAATTTTACTTTTACCATATATGTATGTGTGTACATGTATGTGTGTGTGTGTGTGTGTGTGTGTGTGTGTGTGTGAGAGAGAGAGAGACCTTTTCTATTCCCCACTAGTAGGACAAAGATTTGTATCAGTTAATTAATTTGACAAGTTTTCAGCACGATGAAAAGAAATTCATGTTGTTTTATTTCTACGTGGTACCTTTAATTTTTTAAAAGCAGCCAACTTAAAACTGGTTATGTGGGATGGTACTATTCTTTTCCTTATCACATGTAATACCTGATTCAGGTGTGACAGTTTGCAAATCTAATGTTAAAGCACCTAGTGTGCCCAAGAGAGGCCAGAATTCTTTTTCTAAAAAAGGTAGATTTGGATTGTGTCTAATGTTACAACTCTCACCCCATGAATCAGTGAATTCTACCCGAAGAGACCTATAGATTTTCCCCTAACTATGGGTCTCAGCCATTCTTTTCTCTTAGGGAAATCCCCCAGTTGGTGGTCACTTCATTTTGAGGTCACAGTTAGTCACGTATTCTTCCTTCCTTCCCTGACACACTTTCCCTTCCCTTTTATTTCAAAGAAATAACTGAATCTGGCACTTTGATTGGACCATGGGAGCCCGGAATAAAAGCAATTTTGGATTCCATGAATAAAAGCAATTATCTAAGTACTTAGTAGACATCCAACCTAACCCTTTCTTTATAATAAATTACACATAAAGAATCAAGTGAATCAACCATTACAGCATGCCTATTTGGAAGGTTAAGTAAATTATGCAGGGCTGTGGAAATAAGTGAGAGATCTGGAGTTTGAACCACAGTTGGTCTCTAAATTCCAGGCTTTTATCTTTTTGATTGCAGTGACTCTGCCTCTCCATGGGCAAGCTTCATAAGCGATTAGAATATCAGCAACTGAAGGATCACAATTTCAAACACACCCATTTCCCATAACTACTGGCATACAGTGCAAAAGAGAACCCCGCTGCCCCCCAACAAAGTCATGCCCTCTGCAGTGTAACTTCGCAACTCCTCCACCTCCTGCCTGCATCTTGACCACGCATTCTAATTTGCTTTGATTAATAGAACCTTTGACAACAAGGAGAAGTCTAGGCCTTTAGACGCTTTGCATGCTTCTGCTGGTACCCTCAACAAGCTCTGGAGAGCCTGTTGGATGAGACACAACTGTCAGTCTTCATGGCCAGTCAACCAGCCGGCTGCCACAGACACACTGAGTGAGCCTGGCTGAGATCAGTTGAGCCTGGCCAGATTAGCAGAACTACCCAGTTGACCTGAAGACTAAGGAGGAACAAAAAAATGGTTATTATTTTAAAGGTACTGAATTTGGGGACAGTTTGTTACAAAGCAAGTACTACCTGATACAACTATCAAACAAAGTAACTTTGAGCAAGCAGAAGTGAAACAAAAAAAATCTTGCTTCCAGAAGATGGTTCCAACAGGGAAAAGGTCGTTGATCTATAATAAATTTAGAGATCAAAATAAACAATTAGGTATTTTAAAGTCTACATCTGGAAAATAAAGTCCTTTTAATTGTGAAAGTTAATTCACTTTGAGTCATTAAAAAATTAATTTCTTAAAGTCTATCTTTGAAGAGATAGAAACTTTATATTGTAAGATGACTTTTAGAGAGTTTATATTCTCTTNGGTGAATTCTTTACCAGCTGAGCCACCAAGGAAGCCCAAGAATACTGGAGTGGGTAGCCTATCCCTTCTCCAGGGGATCTTCCCCACCCAGGAATCAAACTGGGGTCTCCTGCATTGTAGGCAGATTCTTTACCAGCTGAGCTGCCAGGGAAGCCCATGAAAGGTGGCTAAAGTGAAAGTGAAGTCGCGCTCAGTCGTGTCCGATTCTTTGCGAACCCTTGGACTGTAGCCCACCAGGCTCCTCTGTCCATGGGATTTGCCAAGTAAAAATATTGGAGTGGGTTGCCATTTCCTTCTCCAGGAGATCTTCCCAACCCAGGGATTGAACCTGGGTCTCCCACATTGCAGGCAGACGCTGTACCATCTGAGCCACCAGGGAAGCCTCTAGGGTACAGACAAATCACCTAACTTGCTTGTGTTCATGCCCTTAGCTAAAACCAGAGGTGGTTCAGCCTCAGTTTTCAGATCTTTGAGGACATGAACTTGGTCCTTCTTCTAGAAGAAGTTAACATTTCTGATTATTTGGATTCTGAAATACCTGGCTCTTTGTTTGAGCTGAGCTAATTTAATTTTACTTTTACCATATATGTATGTGTGTACATGTATGTGTGTGTGTGTGTGTGTGTGTGTGTGTGTGTGTGAGAGAGAGAGAGACCTTTTCTATTCCCCACTAGTAGGACAAAGATTTGTATCAGTTAATTAATTTGACAAGTTTTCAGCACGATGAAAAGAAATTCATGTTGTTTTATTTCTACGTGGTACCTTTAATTTTTTAAAAGCAGCCAACTTAAAACTGGTTATGTGGGATGGTACTATTCTTTTCCTTATCACATGTAATACCTGATTCAGGTGTGACAGTTTGCAAATCTAATGTTAAAGCACCTAGTGTGCCCAAGAGAGGCCAGAATTCTTTTTCTAAAAAAGGTAGATTTGGATTGTGTCTAATGTTACAACTCTCACCCCATGAATCAGTGAATTCTACCCGAAGAGACCTATAGATTTTCCCCTAACTATGGGTCTCAGCCATTCTTTTCTCTTAGGGAAATCCCCCAGTTGGTGGTCACTTCATTTTGAGGTCACAGTTAGTCACGTATTCTTCCTTCCTTCCCTGACACACTTTCCCTTCCCTTTTATTTCAAAGAAATAACTGAATCTGGCACTTTGATTGGACCATGGGAGCCCGGAATAAAAGCAATTTTGGATTCCATGAATAAAAGCAATTATCTAAGTACTTAGTAGACATCCAACCTAACCCTTTCTTTATAATAAATTACACATAAAGAATCAAGTGAATCAACCATTACAGCATGCCTATTTGGAAGGTTAAGTAAATTATGCAGGGCTGTGGAAATAAGTGAGAGATCTGGAGTTTGAACCACAGTTGGTCTCTAAATTCCAGGCTTTTATCTTTTTGATTGCAGTGACTCTGCCTCTCCATGGGCAAGCTTCATAAGCGATTAGAATATCAGCAACTGAAGGATCACAATTTCAAACACACCCATTTCCCATAACTACTGGCATACAGTGCAAAAGAGAACCCCGCTGCCCCCCAACAAAGTCATGCCCTCTGCAGTGTAACTTCGCAACTCCTCCACCTCCTGCCTGCATCTTGACCACGCATTCTAATTTGCTTTGATTAATAGAACCTTTGACAACAAGGAGAAGTCTAGGCCTTTAGACGCTTTGCATGCTTCTGCTGGTACCCTCAACAAGCTCTGGAGAGCCTGTTGGATGAGACACAACTGTCAGTCTTCATGGCCAGTCAACCAGCCGGCTGCCACAGACACACTGAGTGAGCCTGGCTGAGATCAGTTGAGCCTGGCCAGATTAGCAGAACTACCCAGTTGACCTGAAGACTAAGGAGGAACAAAAAAATGGTTATTATTTTAAAGGTACTGAATTTGGGGACGGTTTGTTACAAAGCAAGTACTACCTGATACAACTATCAAACAAAGTAACTTTGAGCAAGCAGAAGTGAAACAAAAAAAATCTTGCTTCCAGAAGATGGTTCCAACAGGGAAAAGGTCGTTGATCTATAATAAATTTAGAGATCAAAATAAACAATTAGGTATTTTAAAGTCTACATCTGGAAAATAAAGTCCTTTTAATTGTGAAAGTTAATTCACTTTGAGTCATTAAAAAATTAATTTCTTAAAGTCTATCTTTGAAGAGATAGAAACTTTATATTGTAAGATGACTTTTAGAGAGTTTATATTCTCTTTAATAAGGAGCTAAAGATATACAGAGATCAGATGACTGAACCAATGAACTTATTTATAAAACCACAAGAATTTGTCAAGACAAGAAAGGGCTGCTCTTCTTCAGTTACCCTGATTTAGCTTAAATGAGTTCCTAAGAGGTTCAAATAGTGGAAGAGTGACTCAGAGTAGAGAAGCGTGGGGGCAGGGAGGGCAGACTGCAGAGAGCACCTGAAAGGGAGCACTCAGCACTCATTTGAACACAACACCCATCGTATATACATTTTTCAGTTCCTCTTCAAACTTAAAGACAGAAAATCATAATGGTTCCAGGGGTTAAAGTCTCCATTATGTAACCATAATTATTTAGTTTGAAAGTTAAGATCATAATGAAGCTAGTTGAAGAATTATCTTAATTGAAAATGCCTTATGACTAGCATGGTATGGCACAACAGACAGGGTTCTCAAGCAGGAACCTTTGGCATTTAAAGAGCTGACTAATCTTAGCCACATCACTAAAAATAACACCTGACAGCTCATGAACACTTTACCACTGCCAGACACTGCGTTATGAGGCTTATACCTGTCATCTCACTGTGCCCATTTCAAAGGTGAGGGAACTGAGAGCTTACAGAGTTTCAGACTTGCTCAGGGTCACACAGCTGTTCAGTAGACTCGTATCCAGGGAACCTGCCTGCAGAGTCCGAATGCTTACTCACAGGACTGTGCTAACTGTACTCAGCCTTAGTTTCCTCAATGAAAAGTAAGGACTAGACAGCAAGACTGGCTTCCACTGGACGGAATGTCAGGAGCAACTCCCGAATGGTTTATACTTTGGAGTAGTGATGGGGACTGGCACCTTTCCTGAGCAAGGAATGCCCTGGGGTGCACACTAACACTCGTTGCTCCGTCTATTCCTTTGCCTTGCATACACCGATGTGGAAGCAGCAGTGCTGGTTTGGGAACAGGTCTGCTGACCGCCAGCAGTCGCCCTGGTTGGTTTGACGCCTTCTAACAAAGGTCTCGGAGAAGGTGATGGCACCCCACTCCAGTACTCTTGCCTGGAAAATCCCATGGATGGAGGAGCCTGGTAGGCTGCAGTCCATGGGGTCACAAAGAGTCGGACACGGCTGAGCGACTTCCCTTTCACTTTTCACTTTCATGCATTGGAGAAGGAAATGGCAACCCACTCCAGTGTTCAGGGACGGGGGAGCCTGGTGGGCTGCCGTCTATGGGGTCACACAGAGTCGGACACGACTTAAGTGACTTAGCAGCAGCAGCAAAGGTCTGGCTGCCCCGGGCTTTCTCTTTAGTGCCTGGCAGAGCTGTACGTGTGTGCGCTCAGCCACAGCCACCTCTTTGCGACCCTGTGGTCTGTAACCCTCCAGGCTCCTCTGTCTGTGGGATTTTTCAGGCAAGAATACTGGAGCGGGTTGCCATTTCCTGGTCCAGGGGATCTTCCCAATCTAGGGATCGAACCCACGTCTCCAGTACTGGCAGGTGGATTCCTTGTCACCCTGCCACCTGGTAGAGCTGGCACTAAGTAAATGTTGAACAAATAAATATTCCACAGCCTCTGCTGGAAAAAGCCTGAAACTGGACACCACTGTTTCAATGTGGCCTACAGATCTTTTAAGTATAATTTTTGTAAGACCATAAGTTTCGCAAGGACAGAAACAACATCAGCCTTGCTCACTGTTGCATCCTTTGCAATCTGACTTATGCCTCACATACTGTAACTGCTGAACACAAGTGTTCTTATTGTTACTGCTGGCACTGGAGTCTTACAGTTCCAATTTGCCCTGAGTAAAATATATGATTAAAGGTAGAGTCATGTTATTTGCTGTTTTTCTCTGTGGTTCCTTGTTTAAATAGTCAACCTAAATTGAGTATCTTAAGTGCTAAGTGCTATAGTGAAAACATTCCTTGTGTTCACGAAGAATGAATCTAGCTGAAGAGGTAAGAAATATATAAAGAAAACAGCATTAGTCCAATAAATATTTATTGGGCATCGACTATGTCCTCCATCACTGAGCTACATACAAAAACCTGTGTCATCAGCAGCTGCCATTGCACACCATCAGATGAGGAACATGGTTGCTATGTGCTGGGCTTGTAAAGCAAAGTAAACAGAGTGAGTGGGCATCAGACTGATCTAGAAGGCGACACATTGCTGAAAGCAGAAAGGATGAGCCCGAATCCCAGACAACAGCAGTCCTCAGCTATATCACACAGCACACAGCTATGCTGTGATCAATTTCAGAATCTGTGGCAAGGAATTTGTTATTAATAATGACACGTATTTTCATTATAAAGTATAAACACTGCCAGGTTATACTTACCTGCTATAATCCTTGTGGAAAGTAATACCTGTTGAAAAATGTATATACCCTTGACTCAGGGTATATACCCTACTTGAAGGAATCTATGTTTAGAAGCAAAGTTGCTATGTGCAAGAATACGCAGAAAAGGATGTCTACTAGAGCCTTGTTTATAGTGGTAAAAGTCTTGAAACAACCTGAATGAAATACTGTACAAGTGATTCTAAAAAATCGGTTCTACATCTGTTGACCTGGAAGGATGTTCAGAGTGTACTGTTAGAAAAGCAAGCCGCAGAGAAACTGGTGCTATTCTTATTTAAAACAAACAATCCAGGACGCCTTATATGTATGTATGCTTATATGCTTATGCAGAAATGTGGAAGATAAGGAGAGACAGGAAAGGAAAGAAAGAAAGAGGAAATGAAGAAAAAGTTTATTAAATGTTCTTGGTATAATTTTGCTGAAGGGAATGAACACATTATTTTTGTAAATTTTGAAAAGGCTTTAGTGAAAATAATAAAAACAAACAAACAAAAAAGCTAATTCACAGACTATCCTACCATCTCATCCTACACTCAGATATGCTTTCTTGGATATGACAGATCAGGACAGAGCTGCAGGAGCCATGCATGACCCACATTCTCCAAGGGTTCCGGAGCATCCACGCGGCTGCTGTGTGGATACGGGCTGTGGTGGGAAAAGGGTGGAGAACCACGACGCTATGAGCGACAGAACCACAGACATGCTCTGATTAGAGGGGTAACAGTGAAAGCAGCCCTGCACTAGGGTATGGCTAGTTTTTGTTCTGTGCTTTTCTTTCTGTTGTGCAGGCTTCTCCAGAAACAGAAACCTAATTCCCTCCTGGTTTCCAGCCTTTTGTCTCTTACTCCTAACGCAGTGTCAGGGCCCAGTGGTGTCACAAGTGTGTCTCTCATTATCCACTGTAATATTTTCACCTGAACTGGAAAGACTGATCAGGCTCTAACTTATGGATAATCAAATTAAATCTAGTCATATTGTTGTTCATTTAGGATTTCACTGATTTCTCTGGCTTTGACTTTTGAGAATGTTTATATATTTTACATATTGGCTTCAACAGCAGCCTCTTATGTTTATGATAATCTATTCTCTCTCTTCTTCCCTAGTTGACAGTATATGCTACTTTCTCCCACCTCAGTTTAAAATTGTTGGTCTCCTAATTCTCCAGCTATTCATTATCTTTTGTGGCTGCTTTCTCTGGATGCCTTCCAGAGCCCTGTCCTTGGTCCTCCCCTCTTTCTTCCTGAATGCTAAAGCAGTTCGTTCTTAAACGACCTCATCTGATTTTCTTGCTTTAGTTAATACCTACTTACCTTACATTTTCTCTTTTCTATGACTGCCTTCATCATATTAAGTTGAACTCTGTTGCCATTCTTAGTAGAAGAGATATCTTACTAGCTTTGAATTGCTGCTATGTACTATAGATGACGGAGAAGGCAATGGCACCCCACTCCAGTACTCTTGCCTGGAAAATCCCATGGTCGGAGGAGCCTGGTGGGCTGCAGTCCGTGGAGTCGCTAAGAGTGGGATACGACTGAGCGACTTCCCTTTCACTTTTCACTTTCATGCACTGGAGAAGGAAATGGCAACCCACTCCAGTGTTCTTGCTTGGAGAATCCCCGGGACAGGGGAGCCTGGTGGGCTGCCATCTGTGGGGTCGCACAGAGTCAGACACAACTGAAGCGACTTAGCAGCAGTAGCAGGAGCAACTATAAGTGAAGTCAAAACTAAAAACAGAGTAAGTCAAATCTAAATAAGCTAAATAAACTCAAGAATGATAATTGGGAAATTCAGACAAAAATAAGACACCTTCTCTCTTGGGAGTATTCAGTCATTATACACACACTTATCTGGAAAATGGGCAAATTGGTTTCTTGCCTGACTTGTTCCAGATAAATCAACACAAATGTATACATCACATGTCTGCAAGCATAATCTCAATTCTTGAACAAATGAGAAATAAGATGAAAGCTATGAAAGATACTATCTCAAGCAAGATAAATTTCAATAAGCCAGACCTCAAACTCTTATTTTAAAAAGTTCTGGCTACCTTAATTTGCCCAATGGTAAACGTACCAGACTCAATGGAAAATGTACCAGACTCAAAGGACACGAATTTGAACAAACTCTGGGAGGTACTGAAGGACAGGGAAGCCTGGTGTGCTGCAGGCCATGGGGTCGCAGAGAGTCAAGACATGCCTGAAGACTGAACAACAGTGACAGACGTACCAGCACCTTCTCAGACACTGCGGGAAAGCAGTCCACTTCAGAGTCTAGAGCAAGTCCAGAAGCTGACAGTAACTGAGAGCACAGTTTCTTCATGAACACATTGCAGAAGCACTAATCCATCTTAAAACCTGCTTCCTATCTGGAGAACATAACTTGGGCTGTCATCTCTCAGTGATACTATCGGCGGACACTCCTTTTCTCTGGAAAGACAGAGATGCAGTCCATCCCTACACATCTTAGTCTGTGTGTCAGGTTTGTTTATTCATATATTCCGTGTGCATTTATTGAGGTCTTACTATATGCTAGACACTGTGACTTGCTGGGATACAAGAATAAGCAAACAGCATCACTGCTCTTAAGCAATTTAGATTTCAGAAGGTGAATAGATAAGACATAAACAATTAGATATATAATGTTGAGAAGAGATGCTACTATTTCAGATAAAGCAGTCAGAGAAGGTCTCTCTGAGGAGCTGACATTTAGGCGCAGACCTAAATAAAGTGAGAGAGAGAGCTGTGTGGATATGTGGGGAGGAGAATGTTTCCAGGCATAAAACGCATCAGCGGACCTAAAAAGAGTGTTATGCTTCTTGTAGAGAATAAGGAGATATTCTCAAGGGACTGGAAGAAAAGAAAAAAGTCTTAACATCAAGGGTGCAAGTCAGGTTTCCTCCTTTTTTTTTACTTTATTATACTGTATTGGTTTTGCCATACATCACCATGAATCCGCCACGGGTGTACACGTGTTCCCAATCCTGAAGCCCCTCCCACCTCCTTCTTATATCACATCACATGTAAGATGACAGTGCTGCATGCATTGGGCTCTCCTGGTGGCTCCGTGGTAAAGAATCCACATGCCAATGCAGGAGACGTGGGTTCGACCCCCGGGTCAGGAAAATCCCCTGGAGAAGGAAATGGCAACCTGCGCTAGTATTCTCTCTGGGAAATCCCATGGACAAAGGCACCTGGAGGGATGCAGCCCATGGGGTCACAGAGAGCTGGACGTGACTGAGCGACTGTGCGCATTAGTTTCCTGCACAGGCGAGGGAGTCTCCCGCTGGCTCGTTCCCAGCTACTCACTGCTCATCTGATTAGCTCATTCTTTCCGCCTCACTCAGACTCCTTGTTGCCACCTTTTTATTCCAAAGAGCTGAATCAACTCCTGCTTCCCATTCATCCACACACACTCTACTCCATGAAGTTTCAGTTATGCCTTCTGGGGAAAGTGGACATTTCAAAGAGCAAACGGGTGTGGAAAGCGATGGGGGAAGCTGGAGTCGAGGGCAGAGTGGAAAAGGCATGAAGATCTGGTATGATGATCTCTAGACCTGTGAGGTTCGCAGTTGGAGATATTTATCTTCACCTCCAGATGCCCAGGGCCAGCTCGTTAAGTGTGTGCTGCGGCCAGTGCAGTTGGGAGGCACTTTGAGATTGTAGTTAACCTCCCACCCCACCCATCTCAAGAATTCCCTTCCTAAGACATCCCTTTGTAGCTCTTCCACCTATTACCACAATGTACCTGGAAGCTTACGTATTTCCCAGTGTTCATACAGAAACAGGCATAGAAAAATCAGATTTAACCAGACGCTGGAACTGGCATTTAGAACTTTCATTTTCTTCTTTCATTGGTTTCTTAGTTCTAACTTTTCCTTCTGGCTTCACTTATTTACTCTACTTTCCCTTTAAATATGTCTGTGGTACCCCCAAAGTACTGTACAGCCTTGTTAAATGATTATCAATTAAAGGGTTAGAGATTATTTCACCCACTTTTCCTACCTTTCTTCTAAAATTATTTCTTATATTGAAAACCTAGTGCCCACAGACTGCACCTACACCAGCCCACTGCATAAATTTAGTGATAAGAAGCATTTTCTACTGAATAGAAACATCAACCAGGCTACTAGCTAAAAGAACAAGCTAGAATATTCCAGGCTAATAAACGAGCAAAGAAATGAAAGTGAATTTACTAGTAGAGCACACTGGCCACACTATAATGGCTCTTTATTTCCTTTCCTTAGCCATCAAAAACTTACAGATCATTTTGAGGCAGAGAAAGAATAACTATTTGAGAAAACAGGTTGTTTTCAATACAGACACGGGAAACGTACTAAAGTTATTAAACAGAATCATCTCAAAAAGAAAATGGTTACAAAAGGTATATCCTATTTTTAATGCCACTGACTGTATCTTCCTGATTTCAAAGGCTGGGATCCATTCCAATTCTAGCATTTTACAAATAATAAACATGGCTAAATTAAAAAAAAAAAAGAGTAGTGACATCCAAAATTTACTTAATTTTTGAAAGTACTTTCAGTAGGAGCAGAAAATTTCTTTTCAGCTCATAAGGAATAAAAGTAGAAAATACATGTAACTGTAACTCTGTTAAACTATTTTACGGATATAAATAATTTTAGTGTACTTGGGTTATTTTTCCTATATATGCTAAGTTGTTTCAGTCACGTTTGACTCTGCAACCCCACGGACTGTGGACTGTAGCCCACCAGGAATTATCCATGGAAGAGTATTACAGTGGGTTCCCATGACCTGCTCCAGGGGATCTTCCTGGCCCAGGGATCAAACCCACATCTCTCCTGTCTCCTGCACTGGCAGGCGGGTTCTTTACCACTAGCACCATCTGGGAAGCCCTTGTTCTTCCTATAATTACCCTCAAATAGTTAATTCTCTGTTACATTGATTGGAATGGGAAATGAATTGTTTGGGATTGGGAAATAAGACTGGATTTGGATTTTGGAAAAGGAAACATATTGCTGTAGGAATTTACATTTACTGTCCATCTGCTAACATCAGATTCCCTTCAAGTTCAGGGCAAAGACAGGCCCACTTTACTTGAATATAAAATATATATTAATATCTATGAAAAAAATCAGACTAAGAAGTGAGTAAATCTATTTTTTTCTACACTATGTCAGGAAAAGGGAGTATATAAGTTGTTAGCATAAAGCTCCTTGATAGCTTAAAGAAAGCAATCCAAACTTAGCAATCGAGCCACATTCATTTCAAATTAATTATGTTGGCAGGAGCTCAGTGGTGTCAGACTGTTTTGTGACCCCATGGACTGTAGCCCATCACACTCCTCAGTCCACAGGATTCTCCAGGGAAGAATACCAGAGTATGTTGCCATTTCCTTCCCCAGGGGATGTTCATGACATGGGGATTGAACCCTCCTGCACCAGCAGGAGGATTCTTTACCACTCAGCTACCAGGGAAGCCCTATCTTGGGAGGCTAGGCACTTATTCCAGGGGTATTCCACAAACTTTAAAATTTAAGTCTTCTACAGAAATACCTACATGAGTTCTTTTAGATAATCTCAATGAAAACGAATGTTACAATTTGGGAGAGGATTAAATTTCTACATTATTGGAAATACTCAAATCATCTGGAATCACGTAAGTAAGGTAAATGATCAAGCTAAGGAATAAACACATTTTCTGAGTAAGCAAGAACATTTAGGTGTTACTATAGTGTAATAAGTCTTATAGGCTGGTTTTGAAGGCAATTTCAAAAGAGGAATATATATAGCCTCCCAAGGTAGAGGCTTAAGAAGACAACATTCATTCTGTTTTCTGTTTTTAAAAAATCAGTCTAGATATTTTATAGTCACACTTTGTCCTTAGTAAACTCGGCTGTATTCCAGATGACAAATTTCACATTTAGTTCTAATTAAAAAGTTTTAGTTTCCCTATAAGAAAGCTGCCTACAAACTGAGTTATTTTTTATATTACCAATTTAAATAAGCATACTACCAGTTTTATATTATCAATTTAAACAGCTTACCCATTTAAACTGTCACTTGTTTCTGAACTTGACTCTTTGTTATTCAAAGAGATTGGTTTCATCCACTAAATTTGTTTTTCTAAAGTTTTTTCAACCACTTTATCAAAAATAAAAATGTTAGTAAATAAAGTCAAGTCAACAACATAATTCTCCCAGATTTATGCCCTTAGGATACATTTTGGTATTCATTATAGTCAGAAGTTCTTTTGCACACACCTTTTCAGATTAAAGTTTCTTAATGACAATCTTTGCATACTTGATTTTAGAAGAATACCAGACAATCAAACAGAAAGAGGGATATTCTAGCATTTATTTAAAAGGACAACAATGTGGATGAAATTATTAACATGGTTATTAAATCTACATCACACTGAAAAGCTAACAAAAAACCCAACTGAAAAAAAAATGCAATAAAAAGTGATCTGGCCCTTGAAAGCTTTAAACATATTTAGTCCTTATAAAACTGGGATCCATGACCCTTCAGGGATTATACATAACAGCACTGAAAGTGTCTTAATGCTTCACAAATAGGAAACACCTATACAGGCACGGATGTCCCAGGGTACTTAAGCCAGTGAGGGTCATGTTGGTTTGAGCTCAGGAGTCTTGGCAGAACTTTAAGAATTCCACACTGAATTTTTATAGTACTTTTTAATTTTCAAAGTAAACAACCATGCACAAATCCCTCAAGCAAGAGTGCTGAGTGTTCTCACTATTTTACAGAAGCTGAAACTGTGACAGAGAGCAGAAAGTGACTACACAAATATACGCAAGAGAGATAAGTGGCTTGATCCCATTTCTCCTTTATATATTGTTTAAAAATTCACTTATGACAAATAAAAAGTATCAGTTGGTAAAGAATCCACCTGCAATGCAGGAGACCCCAGTTCAATTCCCGGGTCAGGAAGATCCCCTGAAGAAGGGATAGGCTACCCACTCCACTCTTCTTGGAATTCCCTGGTGCCTCAGCTGGTAAAGAATCCACGTGCAATGCAGGAGGCCTGGGTTCAGTCCCTGGGTTGGGAAGATCCCCTGGAGAAGGGAAAGGCTACCCACTCCAGTATTCTGGTCCAGAGAATTCAATGGACTGTGCAGTCCACAGGATCGCAAAGAGTCGGACACGACAAAGAGACTTTCACTTCACTTCAGGAGGGATTTCTAACAATATTAAATATTTCCCCTTCAGATCACAATTAAGTATTCCTATTATTTTCTCTTTCTCTATAAATGTCTCAAATTTCCCCACCTGTAAAATTAAGGTAAATAACAGCTGTCTTCTATACTACAAAGTTATTGACAGAGTCAGTAACAATACAGAAACTAGAATTAAAAACCTTCATAGGGCTGTTAAGGGGTTTAAATAAAATAAATGCATACAAAGTTTTGAGCATACTGGTGACAGAACATTACAAAAAAAAATTATTAGGAAAAAAAAGTTCAAAATATACAGGAAAGAATATGGATAATATATGTTAAAAAAATCTGAAGTAGTTAACTTCATCGTAACTTTTACAAAATATCTGACTAATCAGTATTTTGTTTAGGATCTCTAGAGACCAGATGTTAAGAGAGGTCTGCTGGGGAGCTTAGACTACTGAGAATTAGGTATTCTTGTGTAATTGTTGTTACTGTTTAGTCGCTAAATCGTTTCTGGTGATACCACTAACTAATCCTGTGCTGTTTCTCTAAACACTTTCTATAGGTCTCATTTCCTCTTCTGAAAAAATAAGTGTGGGCTGTAAATGAGCTCTCAAGTCCCTTTAACTTCTAATCTAAAATCATCGTACCTGACACAGAAAGCAAGCTTTGAGAACTTGAGCCCCAACTCCTAGGCTCTACCAACAACACTGTTTGCATATTATTTTCTATGTACCACCAACTACATTATTTTAAATCACTATTTTGTAAAAATACTGAACCTGGTTTCATTCTTGTCTTATACTTGACAGTGTACAAAGAATCAATGTTAGTTTTTCATTCCCTTCCCCAGGTGCCTCATTCACTAAAATAATAAGTTAAGAGGATTGTAGGATTTTAGAGACAGAGGTACACACATGTTTTGAAAATAATTCATGTATAATTGTAAAGAAAATATTTTTACTCTAAAACACCTGATTATTCAAGGTCACAGATCAGTTCAGCTCAGCATTAGAATGCAAGTTTCCTAATTTTTAGTCTATTTCTTTCTACTACTTCTACTATTAAGTAACAAAATTGTTTGGAAGAGATTTGAAGTTTTTTTTTTTTTTTTAATCCACCAAATTAGGTCATCTTAAAGTTAAAGAAACCCTTATTTTCAATAATTACAAAACAACAACACCAAACATTAAAACAATAATAAACTAAAAAAGTGTCCGCAGCAAACCGGGAGAGCTTTAATGTTTAACGTGACAATCATAAGGTCATAAGTCACTCATTGCCCCAACCAGCATGAAATAATAAATTGTGTACTAAATTAAATGTCATTTCACAATAGCTTTAAAAAATTGGCTATCAAATATACTTTCATAATAGCCACAGCTAAATATTAAGGACAATTATGAAATCAACCAGAATAAAGGTTAATTTTATTATAAAAAGAAAAATTAACATTTATTGCCACAAACTGTATGTTTTAAATACTACATACTTAAGTTGAACTTAAGTTTAAAAAATAAAAATTCAATGTAACATAATGTGCTAAATATTTACAGCTAATCCCCTGGAGGAGGAAATAGCGCAACCAATTCCAGTATTCTTGCCTGAAGAATCCCATGAACAGAGTAGCCTGGCAGGATATAGTCCAGAAGGCTGCAAAGAGTGGAACATGGCTGAGCATGCACACACATAGGTAAGATTAAATAAGAATCCATTTCCTTACTTTTCAGTAGAAAAATACACAACCCATGGAAATATGTTACTACCATAGAAGAGGGTTCTACTCCTGGAGCCTATGACACAGTCAGTTGACAGGGTATGTCAGAGTGCACTAGGAAATATAAAGTGCTTCTACCAACGTAATGTATCATCACTGTTTCAGCTACATGCCAGTGATTAGACTTTGAGTAAATAGCAGTCTAAATAAAAATGGGAAAAATACAAACTTGGTCTTAGCTGAAATAATCTAAAAGGAACGAAAATTTCCATTCCATCCCCCCCGCCTTTTTTTAAATTGTAATAAAGGATAGCAAAAGACAACAAGAATATCTATAAACATCAGGGCTATAGTGCCACAATTAGCTTTAGATTTTTACGTCAAATAAAAGAAACTAAATTGTAATTCTGGTTAATGCACTGCTTTATGTGCAAAGAGCTGATGTGCAAACACAGCCCCAAATTTCTCTTTTTTCAGTTCTCTGAATTCATGGCAGCTGATCCAAACTGTTGGTTTTTAGAACGTTCTTGATGTTTCTAAATTTATCTTCTACCTTTTCACATCTCTACTGCTTCGCCCTCTCACATCCCTTCCCTCAACACCTGTAATCCACAAACTCTGGAAGCCTGTATTCAAGGGATATATGTGACAGTGGTAGTCAGGAATAAAAAGGCAATCTATCAAACTCTGGTGTTTGAGGGTAGAAACCACTCTCTCCAACTAATTTTGAACTACTATATTTTCTAAAATATACCTTCCTGGGTAAAAATCAATACAAAAATTTACTATTAAAACTCACACTCTAATCCAGTTTAGCATAAAAATGACCATGTACAATTCAAAGAGAGAGGAACACTCAACAGATCTTTTTTTCCCCTAAATGGAAGTTTTCCATAAGGATATTTTTATTTACTTGAAAAATACAAAAGGTAAGTAGAACAAGCCAGAAGAAAATGAGGGCAACTGACTCTCTGAAATCATAGAAATAAGGAGTTATTCTATAAAGGTCAATAAGTAATTGATTTTTTTTCAGTTATAGCTAAATTCAACAAAGTATTTCTTGAAAATTCTTTTGCAACACAATTTACCAATATACATTTTTCATGACTTGGAAATATGGAAGCAAGTGCCCATTAATTTGGCAAACACCTATAAATATTGCATTACACAATTATCAGAATATACTATCAGGCACAAACCTATTTTGTGTATTTAATTTGCTCCCATAAACAGTAGTACATAATGAAAACTTTTTGCTCACTACAATTAGGTATGATGTTAAAAGTAAGAAAAAATATGCTTTAAGAAATATGCCCCAGGCTAATTTTAAGCCCAATGTAAATTAAGCGTTCCTAACAACTAGGCTATTTCAAATCACCTGCAGCCCAGAGTGGATTAAAACTTATATAGCCAGCCAAATAATACAGATATTCTTTTATATTAGTCACTCATACTAAACACTTTTGATCCAACCTCTCCTTCACTAAAATCTCAAAAAGCCACTAACGTGATCTCTATACACATACGAATTTTACTGCTGTTACAATATACATTTAACCTATATATATGTAAGGTATGTTTCAGAATAAGTCTCTTATAGTTTGTAAAATTTATAAACAGTCTATATAATAGTGAAAGTAGCCAGATTAACTAAAATATCTGTAACATCAATAGATAAAGCCAAAACAGCATTGTAATACAAATTATTTTTATCAACTATAAAAATATAATGGAATAACCGAAGAAACATCACAAGAAGTAATTTCAATAAAATCTGACCACATGCTAATCACACATTTCTGTATTGTAGTGATTTCAAACTAAACTAACACACCTGAATACACAATGTGTTTATCTTGTGTTCTTTTTCTTTTACTACTAATAAAGCCATAACAAAGTACAGGGTTTTAAAAAATGAAGACAAACAGCCAAAAGCTAGCCTCCTTTAACATTCAGAAATCATTTTATGAGTGAATATCAGAAATAGTAAGCTTAAAAAGACACTGATTGAAACACTCACTGCTAGAACCTTTGGAAGGAGAGGAAAAAAGGTACAAATAAAGTATCCATTAAAAAGGGAGAGAAATCAGTAAAAATCTCTTCCTCAGGCCTCCTCTCTGTCTGAGAAAACAATCAACACAATGTTGATAAGAAAAATGTAAAGGGGACACAATTTGCTTCATTCCTCCTGTGTTTGTATAGGTCTTCACTCCCATTATGTTAATAAGTGAGGCACAGATGCAAATAATAATGAGATGTTAAAACCTACATAAACTTTCATAGCTTCATAAAATGCCAATCAATAGAGCCTGAAACTCCACCTATGACAGGTTACAAATTCATCTTGCATCATTCTTTCTCTTCAATAACCATACCCTTCAGAAAACGATCAGCTGTTTCATATTAGTTTCAACACAGCTCCAATAAAAGCTCTTAATTCCACTGGAAACCATTTACTTCTATGCCTCCTTTCAGCAGTTGCACCATTAATACTCAAGTGAAACAACGTTGAAAATCAAATTATGCAGAAACGTGCCTTCATCAATGTTACAAGTTTATGCTAAATTTTTTGAATTTCAGTATTTAAAAAGTATATTAAGGTAGAATGGCTACTGCATTTTACTTAAATAATGTATCTGAGTATCAATAAGGTTCCTCTCATTTTACTATCATTTAACTTAAATCTTCAAATAGTCTACTATGGCCCATCATGATATTCATAATTTTACAACAATGTAATAACTGGATGTTGTACTATGCTGATACATCAGAAGGAAATGCCTTCCCTCACAAAAGACAGTGAAAAGTGTTTTTAAGTGTTTTAAGAAAAAGCAATTTTAGGTGACATCTTAAAAAGTCAAATTGCAATTTATGCTTTAAAAGAATTTAAACAGAATGCAAGTGAAGTTATTAGTGGATTTAACATTTCTGTATCTAAAGTCAGAAAATCATTATTTAACATAGTTGTGGTCTTAACGCGTTGAATTATCTGCTTATTACTCAAGGTCACTGGTCATAAAGTCTGGCTATAACTATGTAACATATAGAGAAGAGAAAGCAACTAATTTTAGTTATATCAGGGTTACTGTTTGAAAACAATAGGCTAATTCAATGATGGTAAAAAGAAACACTGTTTCAATTTACTTGGAAGAAGCTTTGTTCTGGGTAATCATATTTTCCAATGTTAAGATAATGCCAGGAAGCACAAAATTTTCAAACCTTCTCAAACTATCCTGTAAAGATATTACATCTTTTCATAGGACACAAACTACTGATTATAATTCCAAACTACACATCAGCATAAAATAATCATTTCACTAAATATTAAAGAATCTTGAAAGAGCCACATCATCGTTTTGCCTACCATCCTATGGTTGTTGAGGCTGACATACCTTAAATGTTATCAACGACTAGAAAAAGTATTAAAACTATCTTTAATGATTTAAGAATAACTATATTCATTTAAGACTTATTCTCCAGATCCTAGATATTATAGGGCTTAATGAAAGTTACCTGTGAATAGAAAATGAGAAGTTCTTGTTCCACGCCTTTTTTACAGTAAGGAAAATGAAACAATACCATGCTGAGTATCAGAACAAAAAGCATTAATTATCACCAAACGATTCCTAAGATATATTATTTTTCTTTGTACAATTAAATGTTTAATAAATCAATGTAGCAGTTTCCTACAAATACCTTAGTCAAATCAAATGTACTTATTCTTTTAAAACAAATAAGCACAATCATGAATTCCACTACCAAAAACATTGAGATTGAAAAATTTAAAACACAGCATGCCTTTTAAGACTGAAGCACAACAGGCTAATGTAGTTAACATCTCAACTTTTCTTACTGAAAACATTTTAAACCTTCAGTTCAGAATGACAGCAATAAAAAGTTTAAATGTTCTAAGTAAAAGATAATTATATTTAAGTAACAGATTAGTACGTAGTTTACATTAAAACACACAAGAATCAAGGATTTTTTTTTCTAAGAAACGTCTAAGCCTTTTAAAAGGAATAGAATATAGCCTAAGTCTAAGTCTAAAATTTTTCCCCAAGGAGCAAAGCTTCCTACTTAAAGAGGAAAGAAAAGAGTCACCTCAGTATTAGGGTATATCATTAATAAAGAAAGTATTTTTTAAAGTTTTAAACAAAATTTTCAATGACTAGTTAGTAGGAAGTGACTACCATTAACATTTTAGAACTTGAAGTACTTACGTAGAAAGAAATCATGGTGTCTACTATGCCCTCCTAAAGGCTCAAAGAGTCTCACTGATTAATCAATCTTGTGTCTCTACAATTAATTTTAATTTTTTCCTTCACACCTAAAATGTGATACATATTTATCTGAATTGGCAATGGGTGTGCAGGACAGAGCATTTAACTCCTACCAACAGATTCACTTACATTTAGAACTTTTTCTTGGTAATTACATTTTTATAGACCTTTTTGAGTCAAACAGAAATGTCAGGATACTTATAAATGATGGAGAATAAAGAAGATAGAAACCAATTAAACATAGCTGAGACTGAAGCTTAACATGTTGGCCATTAGTTATATGTGTGAGAACTTGCAGGAACATTTGAAAGTAAACTCAGCACCAATTTCTTTCTTAAAGCAACCAATCAGCAGACATAACTCATCTGCCCTGGGTCAGGAACTCTGTCCCACATCTAATACTCAGGTCAGGTAAATGGTTCACTGCATTGCTTTAGTAATCTCAGAACTCAGTTTCTTCAACAGGAAGGTTCACAGTTTGAAGAAAAGGGTTCATTGTTAGTACTTCTGATTTTCCCCAGGCTAACACTTCACAGATGTACAAATACAGCACAAGGTTTGATTATGTAAGTATTAAAGGTGTTTTTCATTGTAATGTAAGAGCATATTTTAGGACAACTTAAAAATATGCACAATAAATATGCTTCCACACATTATCCCCCTCTGAATTTATATCACTTTTACTAAAGTTATCTGTTAATGAGCAATATTATTTTAAGTTTTTACATAAAATTTCCAATCACTGCCCAATGGGATACCAAATACCACTATTTCGGAAAAAGCAAACACAAAACTTGAAAGGGTTTTGTGCAGATAAATCACGTAGTTTGTCTACCAAGTCTACTTTCAAAAGACCACTTAAACTTTTTCACATGAAAAAGCACTTGACTTGCGGTCGAATACATTCAGATAAATGTTTAAATCTATCAGTGGATCTGAATCATACCATTTTCAAGAAACAGAAAGCGTTAATCTTACCTTGAATAGCCGTTGGAAAAAACAGATCGACCAGAGAAGTTCAAAGTCCCCAAGGGAGTCAAGTTGTCATCTCCAGACCCTTGGCATCTATTCCAATTTTCTGAACCAACAGGAATTGGTGGAATGACATTAAAAATAGGTTTCTGATCCTGCTGTTGAGAAAGGGATGCTGTATTCATGTCGTAGTGGTACATCTGTCCCCCAGAGGTACTCACACCATGAACAGAAATGGCAGACATTTTATTGCCAATTATGTTGGCCCCAGAAAAGCTGGCCTGACAATAAACTGGGCCCAGTTTCTCCTGCTTAATTACCCCAGGGGTGCAGAGTTCGATAAAATCTTCTTTTTCTGTTTTCACTTGGGGCAGTGGCACACTGTTAGGACTTGGTAAGATCAAATCTCCATTATCTTTAATTTTAGGCTTAGCGTCCGGTAAAACAAGAGGCTTACAGTCCTCATTCGAGTTTCCTTCCAGAAGGAATGGATCATTCTCTCCTGTCAAAGGAGAAAGCAAACAGTTTTCATCAATCAAGAGGTCTGAGCCCCAAGGACTCTCACTTGTCTCTTTACTTGGGGACCCAGAAGAAAACTCCAAATCCTGGAGCTTTTTCCTCCACATGTCAAAGGTGCTTTGGTCTGTGGTATGCAACTTCATACTACCCCCATTACTGCCCTTCTGGCCTTTCAAATTCTGCTGTTCTGAAGACACATCAGAGTGAGTTTTTTGAAACTCCTTCTCTGTGGGGGCAGCAGAGACAGGGGCGGATGCTGAATTCTTGGGCTTTTCTGGAACACTGGTTGACCTACTGAGGTTTGCGATGCTTTCTTCCAAAAGCCGGAAGTCCGTTTCCCCAGAGGAAAGGCTGATTTGGCCCTGCTGTGGGAATCCCAGGTCATTTCCCATCACTTTTGTCTCTGTCTCCCCCATGTACAGTCCCATTGACAGGGAAACTGCCTTGGACAGATCTGGCTGCTGCGCATTGCTTCCCGAGCCTTTTGGAAAATCAACCAGAAGTCTTGGCTGCTTGGAGTCTGACTGAGAAGCAGCAGCCAGTGAAGGGGAAGATGCAGAAACCTTCACAGTAGCTCCTCCCCTTAGGGTTTTATAGAAATCCATCACGTTTCCCCTCTCTCGACCAAGCACACTGCTGGGGATTTCTTCTCTACTGGGGGTGCTTAATGATTCCTTGGGGTCCATCAGTGAGTATCAGCTACAAAAAAGAAGGGGACATGATAAGCTACAAAATCACATTATCTCTGTGATCCGATTAATAAGAGCCTGTTAAATGAGTCTTTTAGTTAACACCGGATCTAATTCCTTGTCATCAAAAGAGTAGATTTTGTCTTCCAGAATACAAAAGCAGAGGCTCCAGCTCCCATTCAGTGCACACATTTAAAAGTACAATGCAGCCTATTTGCACAGCTCTGAACAAAATTGTATCAAACTAAGCCTGGGTATTCAACCTGCCACTCACAAACTGGTAACTTTGTTAATCAGAGACATTATAATTCACGACATCTGATTATTCTAAAGTTCCAGCTGATGTCAAAGTATTTAATTTTAAAAAGAAGTATGATCATTTCTTTTCAACTAATCAAGGTTATCAGCTTTTCTGAGAACCAATAAACGTAAAATTTGATAAACACTATTCTAGAATTCTGTTTCTAATTACTCCCCAATTCCCCTCCTACTGGCTGGTCACACATCCAAACGTTTTAGTACAACCTACTGGTGAACCATGTATTTTATTTGAAAAATAAACAATGATGGTCTGCTCATTTTCCAACAGAGTAGGAAAACGCTCTTATTTTAACCCATATTTCCTACTGAATGTGCCTAGTAGTGCCTGCCTTCAAATTTTGGATGTATGAAATGAAAGGCACTGGCTAATCAAAATTTAGATTTAAAAAAGTAGAATAGAATGTGTAGTAGCTTCACACTACAATTTTAGCTTATTTAAATACTGTACAAGAACTATAGCTCAAACCATTACAACAAAATAGAATCTAGATGAAACTACAAGTTTTTAAACGGCTTAAGACCTCAGTATGAAATACTATTATAATCTCGAAATTAGATGTTTTCCTTTCTGAATATATAAGTAATGAAAAAACAAAGAAAAAAAAAACACTCCAGACCTGTAAAATCACATTTATATAAATCCAAGTAAAATGCTCAGAACAATTTGCTCCGCATTCTAAAGCTTCACCTATTCTAATTCTGAGCCTTCTTTCAAGAGCGTTAGGTTGATAGGTTATTGACAGTCAAGATGTTTTCAGAGGCAGGCAGAGTCTTTGATAAGCATTATTTGCGACATTATAGTCAAATCCCTTTCAAAGAAAGAAAACTTTTCCTGTACGGAGACATTGAGATGATCAAACTTGACTGGTCCTCTCTAAAAGTGGAATGTGATGAAGGTAGACAGTGGTGGGTACCCGCCTCTACAAACCTCAAGGGTAAACTGCTTTTCTCCCCGCCTTTGCTGTATTTATCTGATAACGATCTCTAAACATACGGTATCACAAGGAGCCTAATGAATTTCCAAGCCGCTGTGACAGCTGCCTTCAAACTCGAAACCAAAACAAAACTTCATAAAACGAAAAGATACCTCAAACGACTTTATCCCCCCGTTTAAGATGCAAATAACCCTGTCACAGCAATCGGCGTTAACGAACCATGCCAAGGGGTCTTAAGCGGCATTACCTGGCTGCAACTGTCAAGTCTGCAATCTCAAAACGTCAAACTAGTGCTTGTCAAAAATTGCACCACAAAACTATAATGGTTAGAGAGGATCTTTTATCTAAAAGGGGATACTTCAAACCTTCAGGCGCGAAGTGATGTCAAGCGCTAAAGAACAAACCCGGGGCCGAGGCTGGGGAGAGGGGGGGAAAAGTGCCAGGTTAAGAGAGAAATGTGTCCAGACCTGTTGAGTTCTTTCTCCGACACGCCCACTTCCACCAGATAACGCCAGCCCCGGCCGAAGTCTCCAAGTCGCAGACAGTCAGCCCCCTGCGTGTGTGTGTGTGTGTGTGCGCGCGCGCGCACACACACACACACACACACATACACTGCATGCCCGCCAGAAAGGAGACGCACTTGGAGCCTCGACACAAACCCTGCTCGCGCTCGGGCGCACTAGGGTGGAGTGGAAAGATTCAGGCGAGAGGAATTCAGACGCCACTCAACGTTCACCAGAAAAATGGGTGTCAGGGAGGCCCCCCTGGGAGGGAAGAAAAAGGGACTAGGGAAGGAAAAGAAAAAAAAAAAAGCCAGGATTCCTTGCCAGGGGACGAGAGCGAGCCTGGAAACCTGGGGCGGCTCGACGAGGCTCCGCTCGCAGGGAGCTCGGGTCCCGCGCCCTCGGCCGCGGGGCACGGCGGCCCCGGGAGAGGAGGAGGCCAGCCCCGTCACCCGCGCGCTGCCCTTTCGTCACCGCCGCCCGGCCCTCGCCAGCCCCCACCCCCACTCCCCGAGGCTAATAAAAGTTTGCGAGCTACCGCGGCGCCCCCGAGCCAGCCTCTAGGCCCCGGCCCGCACCTCGGGGAGCAGGC
>SJYV01042817.1:1042520-1086904 GCA_006410875.1 Neotragus pygmaeus | reverse complement strand
CAAGGGAGGCCCTTCCCCAGAATTTTGACATTTGCTGCACTCGCCTCAATGCGTTGCTCACCATTTCGTGTTCATGGGACCCCAGTCCCTCCAAATAAAATTGAACACACGCAGCTTTAAAATGTCAGCGTGAAACTCCTTCCAGCTGTTCCCGTTACGCACCTCCCCCTCCATCCGAGGGAAACACGTGGCTTGTCCCCAAAGAGAGGGGCGTGGGGCGAGGGGAGTCGGCGCGGGAGGCCCCCGCCCCAGCCCCCTTCCCAAGCTCGCCGCCTCGGGAGGGCTAGGGCGACGCCGGGATCGAGCCTCCTACTTTGGGCGGCACATACTATCGTTTGTGTGACTCGGGGAAAGGTTGTGTTTGTGTTGCTTTAGGGTTTAGGGAGGTAACTTTTGCGCCCCTACAGGTGACATCGCTTGCCTGCTGCTGCCGGGGGCGGAGGCTGCGGCAGCTCCACCTAGCCCTGCCCTGGCGCTCGGCTGCTGCTACTCTTTCCCCCAGCTGCACCCAGACTAGCAGCGGCTGCTCTGCCCTGACATTTGCAGAGGATTGGGTAAGCGCGTGCCGGAAACCGCCCGCCGCCATCTTGGTAAAGGCAGCTGACGCCGCCTGGCTGCGCGTCCACCATCTTGGCCGAGGTTCTCGTTAACCGGCAGCCGAAGTCGCTCGTCCTTGGTTCTGAGGTGGTGGACGCTCCCCTGTGTGTTGTCCAAGGATGACAGGGGAGAACTAGGCTATTAGCAAGCCACCTATACGGAGGCGATCTGCACTGGCCACCTCCGGATGATGCCAGGGCACCATCTTGGCAAAGGAAAAGACACTCACCGCCGGAGGAAAGAAGGGACCCAAGACCTTTGCCAGCGTAGAACCCTCAGCCAGGAGAATTTTTATGAAGAGTCCTGAGCAACCCAGTTGCTAACAAAACCCCTTCTGTTACCAACACCTCTTCTGATCCAGAAGAAATGACTTCTCTTTTCTTTGCCTTGGCAGTAGTCAACTGGAGGGAAGCCCTAGTCTTGGGTGCTCTCGGTGGCCTCTAAATGAGAACTGAGTCCGAGAATGCTACTTCCCAAGTTTCTTACCTTATGGGTCCCTAAACAACCAACAGCTTCATAGAAAGAAAGTCAAGACCCAAACCTACAATGTTACCTTGCTGCTGCTAAGTCGCTTCAGTCATGTCCGACTCTGTGCGACCCCATAAACGGCAGCCCACCAGGCTCCCCCATCCCTGGGATTCTCCAGGCAAGAACACTGGAGTGGGTTGCCATTGCCTTCTCCAGTGCATGAAAGTGAAAACTTGCACTGAAATGAATATCCTTGTACATCTGCTTAGACGTCATATTAGGAATATTTAAGTATTCAAATATATATAAAGGGGGGAAGGCAGACTTCCTGGTGGCTCTGCCTGCCAATGGTAGAGTGGTGGAGTCTGCCTGCCAATGTGGGAGATGCAGGTTCATTTCCTGGGTGGGGGAGACCCCCTGGAGAAGGGAATGGCTACCCCCTCCAGTATTCTTGCCTTGGAAACCCCATGGACAGGTGAGCCTGGTGGGCTACAGTCCAAGGGGTTGCAAGAGAGTCCCAAACGACTTAGCAACTAAACAACAAAACACATGTAAAGGGACCCTAACATATCTAATCAAGTGTCTCTTCCCATACCATAATCCTGTTTCATAGTGAAAATCCCTGCTTTTAAAAAACAAACATTTCATCCCTCTTACCTGTTCATATTGCAGGTTGCTGGCACCCTGCATTTATATAACATCTGCTTTTACAAGAGTTCCCAATTCTCCCCTCTCATTTTTTTCTTGCAGGTCCAGTGGATCACTTTAAAATGGGAGAGGACTCATTGTTTCAGATTAACCATCACCATTGAAAACACTTTCAGTGGAGCAAAAGTGTTACAATTTCCTGATTCGTTACTTTTCAGTGGTCTCAGTATGCCTGTTAGTTTTTTAATTTGATGGAAAACCCCTTATTCTTTAGTCTTTCATGTTTATCTGAAAGCATGCATAAACTTTAGATTAGCCCAGTATCTGCTTTTCAGAGTATTAAAATTGTTATGCTTTGTGGCTAACATTTATTGATTCCCCCAACACACACACACACACCTCACACACAGAGTCTGCTGCCCACTTCTGCTGACAACAGCTGAATAGATACGTATATATGGTTTTAACATGAGAACCCGAGGCTTACAGAGCTTGAGGTTTATCCAAGATCACATAGCTAAGCATGGAGCGTAGAAATAGACAATATTAAATAGATTTTTCTTCACTGATCTTGTAATTTCCACAAAAGAGTTTGCAAATCCTGTGATACCTCTGCAATAAGTGTGTATGGAATTTAATTCAAGAATGAAATCCTCTGTACCACAAAGGACATGAGATTAAGCAATGTAATAATAGCAATTCTAACAGGAGTTAACATTTACTGAACTTCTATCTGCCAGGCACCACTGAAAGTGTTTTATATATATGATTTTTTCTTTAAATATGAAAAATTACTAATATATAGAAAATTATTAATCTGTAACCTTGGGAAGTTATAACTACCAAAAAAGAAATAGGATGAATCCCTATCTGAGGGGGAATACATTTGATTGTCTCAGAAGTAAAGGTGGGAATGAGGTGATATATCCAAACTGCAACAAGGGCAAGGATCTTTACTGTCTTGTTCATCGCTATATGTCCCACTCCTAGTAGAGTCCGGTACGTAGTTATAATAAAACATTGGATTAACTAGACATAATATCACTTTTACTGCATTGTTGCATTGTTGTGGAGGCCAAATAAGTTAATGAAATGTGTCCAAATATTACTCAAGATCTTCATTTTAATTGACTTATGTTTAAACACCTGAGTACTCCCTCCTAAAAAAATTAAACAACAAAAAAAGACCCATTACTGTCTGATCCTATAGTGTCCTGAACTTTACCTTGGTAGCACATTACAGTGATAGTTTGCTACTTCTGGATTCGTTTGTTAAATTTCTGTCTCCCCCTCTAGAATATAAACTGCTCTGGGACTTCCCTGGTAGTCCAGTGGCTAGGACTCTAGGCTCCCAGTGCACAGGGGCCTGGGTCCAATCCCTGGTCAAGAAACCAGATCCCACGTGCTGCAACTAAGACCCAGCACAGCCAAGTACATAAATATTAAAATTTTTTTAAAAAGCTCTTTGATGGCAGAGCCTGTGTCTGTCTTTTTCAACACTGCATCGCTGTTGCTGCTGCTGCTAAGTCGCTTCAGTCATGTCTGACTCTGTGCAACCCCGTGCGACCCCACAAACAGCAGCCCACCAGGCTCCTCTGTCCCTGGGATTCTCCAGGCAAGAATACTGGAGTGGGTTGCCATTTTCTCCTCCAATGCATGAAAGTGAAAAGTGAAAGCAAAGTCACTCAGTCTTGCTCAACTCTTTGCGACCCCATGGACTGTAGCCCACCAGGCTCCTCCATCCATGGGATTTTCTAGGCAAGAGTACCGGAGTGGGGTGCCATTTCCTTCTCCAACTGTATCACTAGTACATAGTAAGTACCCAGTGGTTAAATGAATAAGTAAATAAAGGAAGGAAGGAAGAAATGGAATGGGTCTGAGACTATATCCTAAGGTGAATAAAACCTTAAACCTGAACAGTAACTAAACCACTTTTTTACATTTATACAGCAGTTGATAGATTATCAGAGCGAATTCTCCAATTCTGTTCATCTGTTGCATCATTTTAGATAGCTAGTTGGAACCTGCTATATCTATATATATATATAGATATAGATATAGATATAGCACAGGAAGCTCAGCTTGGTGCTCTGTGATGACCTGGATGCACAGTGGCATGGGGGATGGAGGTGGGAAGGAGATCTAAGAGGAAGATATGTACACATTTAGCCTATGCTTCCCTGGTGGCTCAGAGGTTAAAGCGTCTGCCTACGATGCGGGAGACCTGGGTTCGATCCCTCGGTCAGGAAGATTCCCTGGAGAAGGAAATGGCAACCCACTCCAGTATTCTTGCCTGGAGAATCCCATGGACGGAGGAGCCTGGTGGGTTACAGTCCATGGGGTTGCAAAAAGTCGGACACAACTNGATACAGAGATACTCCCTCACAGCAGCTGTTAGACATTTATCAGCACACTGATTATGGATGTAATCTAATTTACTATTTGAAAGCTCATTCCACCTGTCGTGTGGAGCCTGCGGTGTAGGAGCTAAGGCAGGAAGCAGGGGGAACAGCAAGGAGGCAGGCACACAGGATTCAAGGAAACACACAGATTTGCTCTGGGGTGGTGCCAGTGGAGGTGGGAAGCTATGGTTGGACAGGGGAAGCATTTTGGAGGCAAAGGAAGGTAAGCCAGTCATTTGACAGCTCCATGGAAGAGACAGACTTGCAGGAACTACGCGTGCTAAAGGAAGGCTGTCTGGCAAGGACTGAGAAGGCTCAGTGGTTGGAGGAAGTGAGTGCTCATATGAGTTGCACCTGAGAGCAGATGGAGGAAGCAGCGTGTGGAAGGAGAGAAGTAAATGGTCAAACTCATATCTTTGAAGCACACGCAGAAAGTTAGGCTTGACTGCCTTGCAGTGGGAGAAAGGAGGGAAAACCCTAAATACCAGTAACATGTCCTACTGCCACTGCTAAGTCACTTCAGTCATGTCCTACTTGGAAGTTTTCTTACTCATCTAGAAATTTTATTAAGATTTTTGCCCATATATCTGGGGAAAACCTTAACTGAAAATATGCATGCACCCCCATTGTTCACTGCAGCACTGTTTACAATGGTCAAGACATGGAAGCAACCTAGAAGTCTGCTGATTTAACAATAAGAAAATGCGGTATGTACATACAACAGAACATTGCATGTGTGTTCAGTCACTAAGCGGTGTCTGACTCTTTGTGACCCCATGGTCTGTAGCCCACCAGGCTCCTCTGTTCGTGGGATTTTCCAGGCAAGAATACTAGAGTGGGTTGCTATTTCCTCCTCCAGGGGATCTTCCTAACCTAGGGATCTAACTTGCATCTTCTGCATCTCCAGCATTGATAGGCAGATTCTTTACCACTGAGTCACCCAGGGAAGCCCACAATGAAGTATTACTCAGCCATAAAAAAGAATGAAGTAATGTCACTTGCAGCAACATGGATGGACCTATAGATTATCATACTAAGTAAGTCAGACAAATATCATATGATATCACTCATATTTGGAATCTAAAAAAGGGCTACAAATGAACTAATCTACAAAACAGAAATAGAGTTACAGATGTAGAAACAAACTTATGGTTACCAAGGGGGAAAGGGTAGGGGGAGGAATATTGGGATTTATAGATACACATTATATATATAAAAGAGATAACTAATAAGGACCTACTGTATATTACATTGGAGAAGGAAATGGCAACCCACTCCAGTATTCTTGTCTGGAGAATCCCATAGACAGAGAGGCTTGGTGGGTTTTGGAACTCTACTCAATACTTTGTAATGACTTATATGGAAATAGGATCTAAAAAAAGAGCGCATATGTGTATATCTTTGCTGTACAGCAGAAACTAACACAACATCATAAATCAACTATACTCCAATAAAAATTAATTAAAAAAAGATTTTGCCCACATAAAGGGATTGTTATTCCAATGCCTTGATCCTATCCCAATGTACAGTAGATTAAGACCCCTACCATCAGCCACCTACTGTATTACCTACTAGTTAGCAGCAAAATTCTGGTCACCATTGCTCTCCCTGCTTCCTCCCTTACAGCGTAAAACCTATACTCTACATTGCAGGTTGTACATTTCAGTTTTAAAACATATTGCAAGAGGTTATTAAATTTTATGGATTTTTAAACAGTTCATGCTTTGCAGAAAAAAAAAGGACCATCTCCTCCACATTCACCCAGCTTCTGAATCCTAATGATCAGAAAACAGACAATTTCTCAACTAGACACCCACTAATGACTGACAGTTTGAGGATTCCATTTGGATATATTAATTTGGTTGACTCTGGCCTTCTGATACTATTTTATTGACAATTTCAATCAATCATGGAATCTTCATTAATGGAAGGGATTTCCCCAACTATTTCCCTCTCCCATTCATTCATTTCTTCAGGAAAATATAATTTCTTCAACCAAATAGCAACTATTACATGTTAGGTCCCAGTGTAAGGCTGCGAGGACATAAAAATGATTTAAGATACAGCCTGGACTCTGGAAGAAATGGAGACAGAGTAACAAGTCGTTATCAAACAAGGAAGATGTGTAGAAATTGGTGACAGCGGCATGGAGCACTACAAACCCATCAAATCACCTGGACGTTTAAGGACAGGGAGGTAGTTGTGGGTCTGAAGGTGGTGGTCAGGGAGAATCTCCAGGAGGTGAATAGGTCTTGTTTAAATTATGAAAGTTCTCCCCCAGGTTATTTCTCATGGAAATAACACAAAGGAAACTTGCCATTAGTATTTTATCAAGATTTTTCTTTATGGATTTAAAAGAAACCCAACTATTAAAGCAAATTTGCTTTAAAAGTCAAGAGGAAATTTAGTTTTAGGCACGGTTGGATTCAAGGGCTCAAATGATATCAGAATGACTTGAGGACTTCCCTGTTGGACCTGTGATTAAGAATCTGCCTCTCAGTGCAGGGGACGTGGGTTCCATCCCTGGTCTAGGAAGATCCCACATGCCACAGGGTAACTTAGCCCAAGCACTATGATTATTGAAGCCTGTGCACTTACATACCACAACAGAGAGTAGCCCCTGCTCACTGCAACTAGAGAAAGCCCACCTGCGCAATGAAGATCCAGCAAAACCACAAATAAATTTTTAAAATTTATTTTAAAAAAGGACTTGACTCCTATCTCTTAGCTTTACTTTCCTCTGTTTTGGCTTTATTCCTGGGAAGGTTATCCCCACCTGGTGGCCCATAGCTCTTGGATTTAAAACTCTACCAGCTTAGTAACTTCAATGGAAAGAAAGTTCTTCTTTTCCAAAAATTTTAGTGGATGTCCCTGGGAGTAGCTCCATGGATCTCACTGGGTCTAGTTGGGATTATACTCTGACTGGCAAAGCCTAGGTAAAATGCCCACCCACTGATACTTAATAGTGGGGTACAAATGAGAGAGAAAGAGAGAGAAGGGAAAAAAAAGAGGAGAGAGATGCTCTTTCCAATAATTAGGGTCTTAAAGTAGGAGAAAAGGCCACACAGAGCACAACAGATGTCTACTGCGACAGCTATTTATCAAAATATTAACAGTGACACAAATATCATATTTTACATTTTAGGGGAATTAATCATGACCTAAAATTTTTGCGATTATGACCTAAAATTTTTGCCAGCAATGAACGCTGAAAATTAAGTATAGTTGTTATAAGTCCTACTGATTCCCCTTCCCAGCTTTAATAGCATAAGGATTTTTGTTTTAAACATTTCAAATAGTGCACAAATGAATTAACTATTACTTTGCAGAAATAGTACCTCTACTAATCGGCCCTTTTCAGTTGATGTAGTGATATTCACGATTTGTAAGCTAGGTTTGCAGTCTTTCACAGAAGGACTTTATCTTGCTTGCCTGTGATTCCAGTGAACGTGACAGGGTACAGAAGGCTGCTGTGAGCCTCTGCCTGCTTATTTGGCTCCTTCTGTCCTGACAAGCTGACTGTCATGCAATTGTCTCCAGCCTGGGCGCTGGGCAGGCAGGAAGCCAGAACCAGTAAAAGCAGCAGGAGGCACTCCGTGAATACTTGCCGATTAATTTTAGCTCCATAGGCCTGATGGGTTTTCCATCCCTATAATTACCATCAGCAAATAGTTATTGAATGATGTCTAGCATATTTTTATTCCCCTTTCCTTGGTCCTGATTTTCATTTCCTATTTTACCTCACTGTGATTTTACCAACAAAGCCTCCTTGATCTGTTTCAACCTGCTCAATTTTATTCCACATATGAAATATCTATGTATCCATCCATCTATCCATCCCTCCATTCATTTGCCCAGCCATCTATCTAAATTTAGTTTTATTATAAACAGTGTAAGTACTCTCTGGATTAGTGAGGGGATAAATTGTGAGGGAGGAAAGAAAGAAAAGGATACCGAATGGCTACTCTGTTTGTTAGTACATTCCACACACACCTTACAAGTCAGAATTTTATTTGTTAGAAATAACGCCTAATAAGCCAGCAAGTCCTGACTGGGTCTTTCAATAGAGCAGCAGTCCCCAGCTCACCAACTTTTGGCATCAGGGACTGGTTTCGTGGAACACATTTTTTCCATGGACTGGGAAGGATTTCAGGATGATTCAAGTGCATTACATCTACTGTGTACTTTATTTCTATTCTTTTTATTATATCAGCTCCACCTCAGATCATCAAGCATAAGATCCCAGAGGCTGGGGACCCCTCTATAGACTGAATGGAGAGCAGTGAAGAGTGACAGTATGAGTTATGAAAATGACAAGTGGAGAAAGATTTTACAGAGAGAAGATTGAGGGCTCTCAAGAAAAACGACTGTCTGTGTGCATGGCATTAGAAGATGACACAATTTTAGATATTACTTCTGTCTTTTAAAAAACTTTAAAATATACATGTTAAAATACATACCCGTTTTTAAAAATTCAAACATATAGAAGAGAGAAACGCACAAATGAAAAAGTAAAAAACTCTCCTCCATATGATCCCATTTTGCAGATGTAACAATTTTAACAAGCTGGTGTACATTCTTCCAGACCCTTGTCTATGCATACACACACCATATCGTTTCTTAAGAAAACAAAGCTAGGGTCTTACTATATGTTTTTTTCAACTTTATTCATCAAATAAGATTTTTGGGGACTTCGCTCCATGTCAGCATTTTCAGGGAACACCAGCAGAGCTTCCTATTGTTTGTCTATAATTCATTTAACCTTTACCTTAATGATAAATATTCAAGTCGTTCACAATTTTTCACAGTTGTCAGCTATGCTGCAGTGAATATCTTTGTATATCTTTACACACCATTGTGAAAGTATTTCTGTAGTATATAATTGAAATTACTCAGACAAATGTGATTCATAACAATCATTAAGCACCCAAATGTGGCACACTAGTGGGCTTACTAGAAAACTGCTTGTCCTTTACCAGCTCATTTTCTACTTTCATCTTCCTTGAGATATTACAGTAAGATTCAATTAAAGCAGGAGTCATGGATGGCTATGCAGAATAGGCTACCACCTAAAGATTCCTCGTGTATTGCTATGGGCCCAGTTTTGCTGTATTCATCCTTATGTTAACTATACTATAAGTTCAAGAGGATTGGTTTACATATGAACTGTGAAGAGTCACCTGCATGTGGTCATTTAGGGATACCACAATGCTTTCGATGATCAGTCTCCAACCTATGAGGGTACCTGTTATGTTCTCTATGATAACCAGATGGGTGCAGATATTGTTTGTGACTGCTGCACACTCATTCTCCACATGTGGTACTAGGACCTCAACTTTCCTTTGGAAGACTATCCTCTTCCCAACTTAAGTCCATGTATTTGTGATGGGATTAACTCCATCCCAAACTCTATAGATAGGACAGGCCTGGCCTTAGGTCAGAGATGGGCACATGACAGGCACAAATGAGCCTGTCGAGGCCTGCAGGGACTATTCAGAAACTCGCCTTTTTTAAACAGGAGTAGCTAAGCTGGTAAGATGTCTATGTGGAGCAGCTGTATTCTAACACTTAGAACCTCCATCAGAAAGAGATTTAAAAAAAAAGAAAGAAAAAGGAAAGGGATCTGGAGATAGACTGCTTCTCAGTTATGTAATTTGAGTATCTAGGTCCTCAGGCTAGGGCTACCCCTAGACTTGACAATTACACACTCTGATGAATTATTTTTCCTCTCTTCAGCCAGTTGGTATCAGCTCTGTAACACTGGCATCTGAAAGGATCCTGCAGAAGAAGTAAAGGTCTAAAGCATAGGCACTGCTTCTTATGGAAGACAGAATCAGGCTAAGGTTACTAGGCACCTAGGGTGACCCCAAAAGAGAAGCTAGAGAGAGAAGCCAGCTGAATGTCTAAAAATAAACTTTACCTGCTTCATGAGTTTGGCTCGCATTTCCCCGTTAATAATTAACTATGTGAGATGGCCAAACTTCTTTATTTATCTGTCCATAAATGAGAACATCAACCTTCAGTTAATTTACTCATTTTGGCTATATCTGCCTTAGATTTCCATTGTTTAAAATTAATATAGAAATTACTTCTCTCCTTTAGGTTGTGCTTTAACAGAAAAAATAAAAGCTGGTGATATTCCCAAAGAAATGTTTTATCTAGTTTGTCTTTTGCTGTTGTTGTTTACTCACTAAGTCGTGTCTGACTCTTTGTGACCTCATGGACTGTAGCCCACCAGGCTCTTCGGTCCATAAAATTTCCCAGGCAAGAACACTACAGTGGGTTGTCATTTCCTTCTCTAGGGGATCTTCCCAACCCAGGGACTGAATCCACTTCTCCTGCATTGGCAGGTGGATGCTTTACTGCTGAGGCACCAGAGATGCCCCAGTTTCTCTTTAGGGAAGCCTAAATTACTACTCTGCTTTCTTTATTGATCCAGCCTTATATTTTACTGCTTTGTTTATAGTAGACTTGACAATATATTAACTTAAATACAGCATTTGTAAATATGGCCTAGTGAAGTATATATGAAAATATTTTATATTTTTTTATATCTTTAAATACATATAAAATGTGTATTGTTACTTGTGTTTTAACTTGTGTTTTTGAAACTCAAACTTGATAGCTGAAGGAAAACCTCCAATAATATGCAATAATATGAAAAATACCAATCCCTCAGCTGAATTAAACCTACAATATTTATACAAATATTGTTACTGTTTGGTATATGTAAGCTTTATACTCTTCTCTCATCTGTGGCAGGGAAATAAGGCATGGTGGTGGATGGGGATTTCATTAGTTAGACACAGTAAATATTTAGTTATTAATAACTCCATCTCTGTCGGAAATAAACTTGAGACTCTAGCTGTTAGTAGGCAAGTTAGTTAACCTCTCTGAATCTTAATTTCCTTATTGGAAAAATAAAGGTAATAATAGTATTTGTTTCATAAGGTTCTTATACAGATTAAATAAGCTATTCTATGTCAAACATTTAGCTCAGTCTCTGACATAAGTGCTTGTTATGTTACATGATGATTGTTGTTACTAAGCCCTGTGCTCAAGATTAGTAATGTACAGAAACCAACAAATCATAACCCCTACAGAAAGGGAGATGGACGTATAGGCGTACGCCAATCAGAAAGACACACACATACACTCACACTACCCTAGCTTCCTTCAGTCTAAATCACTTTCCTCCTCACATCATAGACTGTGAGGTGAGACTCGCTAAGCACCTGCTGAGGATTCTGCGAAAGAAATTCAGCCACTACCTGGAAATTTTCACCGTATGACTTATCAGACTCCTCAAAGCTTTGGGGTTCAATAATTCTGTAAATCACACAAGTTACAGATCATGGTGGGATTTTATCCTTATGAAGCCCACATATTTCCACTTCTAGCTGAGCATGCTCAAATAGAGAAACACATTTAAAAGCATAGAAATGGATCGTATGTTCTTTAATCAGCAGAATCCTGCAGCCAAAAGAAATAAAAGCACAAGGAACTGAAATAATTTGACTGGAATCTCACTAATTTGCCAAGGAATCAAAACGAACACACAAGCTATCCTAACTCCTGGTTGAGTTCTCTGCACAGTAAATACAGTGATATATAATCTTCATGTGTCAATATTTACCTTTTATGAATTTATTGCTGGCCATGTGTCAACCCACAAATTCATTTGTTTACTTATATCAGTGCCATGAAAGCTCCTTTCACTTCACCATCAGTGTTTGTATAACAAGTGGACAAGGCAGTGAGCGGTGGCGAGGGGACTGGGTTTTGGTTTTGGGGACCCCTTCTTGCCTCACCCCACCCCCAACTACATGATCTTGGGTAGGTTTCATCTTTTCAACTGTCTTTCTTTGATTAGGTTCCTAGACTATTACTTCCTATGTCTTTCAACCCAAACAGAAGTAATCCTGTTTTCACCGTGAAGTTTTTACTAGACAGCCCATATTTATGCCTGGTGGGCTGCCGTCTATGGGGTCACACAGAGTCGGACACTACTGAAGTGTCTTAGTAGCAGCAGCAGTATTGTTCAGTCGCTAAGTCATATCTGACACTTTGCAAGCCCATGGACTGCAGAACACCAGCCTTCCCTATGCTTCACTATTTCCCAGAGTTTGCTCAAACTCATTCACTGAGTCAGTGATGTTATCTAATCATCTCATCCTCTGCAGCCCTCTTCTCCTTTTGCCTTCAACCTTTCCCACCCTCAAGGTCTTTTCCAGTGAGTTGGCTATTTGAATCAGGTGGGCACAGTATTGGAGCTTCAGCTTCAGCATCAGTTCTTCTAATGAGTATTCAGGACTGATTTCCTTTAGGACTGACTGGTTTGATCTCCTTGCTGTCCAGGGGACTCTCAAAAGTCTTCTTCAGCAATTTGAAAGAATCAATTCTTCGGTGCTCAGGCTTCTTTATAGTCCAACTCTCACATCCATACATGACTTCTGGAAAAACCATAGCTTTGACTATTCAGATCTTTGTTGATAAAGTGCTGTCTCTGCTTTTTAATATGCTATCTAGGTTGGTCATAGCTTTTCTTCTAAGGAGCAAGTGTCTTTTGATTTCAGGGCTACAGTCAGCCTGCAGTGATTTTGGAATCCAAGAAAATAAAATCTGTCACTGCTTCCACTTTTCCCTTTTTTATTTGCCATAAAGTGATGGAACTAGATGCCATGATTTTAGTTTCTTGAATGTGGAGTTTTAAGCTGGCTTTTTCACTCTCTCTTTTCACCTTCATCAACAGGCTCTTTAGCTTCCTCTTCACTTTCTGCCATTTGGCTCCTATTGTATGCCTATATGTAAAGCACTGGAGATAGAGATAAATAAGGGAAGCTTCTGACCCTCACAGGTCTCCCAGTAAAGAGGGGTCAGAAATACAAAGAGATGACATAATATAGTAAATGCAATAATAAAGATGCGTACAGGGAGGAGCATAGGAAGTCAGAGGGTGAAGTCAGGGAACAGGGAAGGTCCTGGAGGAAGAAGGTTGAGATTTAAAGGATAAGCAAGAGTTGGTGTCAGGTAGGACAGAAAGACATAATCTGAGCTTCCTGTCAGATGACAAAGATCATGCTAAGAGAAAGAAACTGGCTTAGATCAGGGCCGAAGTACAAAGAACACAGGCTCTGATGATTCTAGCTGGCTGATCTTGACCCAGTTACCCAGTTTCCCAGTCTATTAAAGAGGCATAATGACTAGATTCCTTCCTTAGGGACGGTATGAGGATTCAATGAGATTATTTATGCTAATTTTAGCACAGTACTGGACATTAATTACAGTTAGGAATAGCTAATAATAATAGTGATAGTATTACCAATTTACTATCACTAAGAACATATTGCCTCCTCTCACTCTTCTAAGGACACAAACATATTCATATCCCATTACTAAATATATTTTGTTTATAAATATATTTTTAGGGATAACACCCAAGTATTTGAAGCACTGTGATTAAAAAGTGAACATTTCATGCAAAGCTTGAAGAGATCATGGAGGAGATATAATTATAATGGTTTCTCCTAGATCAGTATTTGTCATCTGCGGGTAACTTTTGCCCAGCTGGCAATGACTGGTTATCATAGCTGGAAGGGGGAATCTCATTGGTATCTGGTGGCTAGATAGCAGGGATGCTGCCAAATATCCCATAATGCACAAGATAGTCCCCACAACAAAGAATTATCCAGCCTAAAATGTCTGCAGTGCAGAGCTCAGCAATCCCTGCCCTTGATGTAACCCATTCACAGCTGCCTCTCAGTCACCATCAGGAAACACAGCAAAGCAGTGTTTCTAAAGATCCAAATTTCATAAAGTTTATCCTATAGACATCATACATGTTTCATCTGCAGAAATAAAAGTCCTTCAGAGCCCCTGATGGCATCATTTAGACTTTTCTTGCTACCAAAGTAATGGAAATTTTAAAAAGTCATTTTCCCTTACTGAGATAACTCAGGACAAATACCCCTTTTTTGGATAGCTGTTTTTGTTTTTTTTTTTGTTTTTTTTTTTAGTGAAATTTACCAAAAAGAGACTCAGTTAGCCCTTATTTGGGAGTCTTAGAAACTTTGAATGGTCTTGGCTTGTCTCCATAGCCATGGAGGTTCAAATGACCAGCCACCTGTAGTAGCTCCCATAGTCCCTCAGGGGAGGGGGCTAAGTGCCCTCTGGGCTCCCATGGTCTTCTGAACATTCCTGCCAGATCAGGGCCAGTATCACTGGGCCTCAGAGGGCTTGTGTGTTCATGTCTCCTGAAAATTTGATCCCATTAATGGTCTCATCTTTCATTCCTTCTTTTTCTCTTTCTTCTAGAAGCAGTCTAAGAGTGTGAGCTCTGGTGCAAAACTGCCTAGGTTTGAATCTGTCTCTGCCATTTCTTACCATGTGACTTTTACAGGTTTCTTAACCTCTGTGTAACTCAGGCTCCTTACCTGTAAAATGAGGGGAAACAATAGGCCCTGCCCTCTAGGATTGTTATGCAAATAGAGTTCTTATCTATAAAGCATCTGGAACACAGCCTGGCACATAATAAGCAGTCAATAAATGTTAGTTCTTTCTATTACTATTTGTTCCTATTTGCCCTTATGGTTTATTCATTTGCTCATAGGACACTCTGAAATCCTACCATTTTAGGTATGATAAGGACTTGGTAGAAGGTGCATGTCATTGCAGGATATGCCAAACAGTCATAGTCAAGGGCCAGCTGGGGGCCAAGGGAGGGGTGGTTCCTGCTTGATTAGTTCTGCTTCTTGGTTAGACTACCAGTAGCTTGTGTTTTTCTTCCTCCCTCATCTTTACTCATACCCAGTTTTCTCTTAATTTTCCTAGGGTTTCCTCCCAAGTGTGACATCTCAACAGAATCCTCCTTGCTTTCACCCTCCACAGTGTTTTATTTGGCCACTCCTTAAAGCATTGGTTTACAACTAAGCTCTCCACCAAATTATTTGGGAATCTGTTTGAAAGTACAGATATCTGGGTACCACCTCAAACCTACTGAACCAAAGTCTAAAGGCAGAGTTCAAGGATCTCTGTTTTATTAGTCTTTATTTGAGAGGCAGCCTGGCACAGTATTTTAGAACATGGCCAAGGAGCTAGACTACCCTAGGCTACCTGACAGCTGTGCGACTTTCGGCAAATTGTTGAACTCTGTGCTCATGTTTTCATCTGTGAAATGGGGATTAGAAGAGTAACTTATTTCCTAGGGTTGCTTGGAACATTATAAACATTTTGTAAGTGTTACCTATTTCTTTGGGCTTTCCTGATAGCTCAGTGGTAAAGAATTTGCCTGCAAGGCAGGAGCAGCAAGAGCTGCAGGAGTCGTGGGTTCGATCCCTGGGTCAGGAAGACCCCCTGGAGGAGGGCATGACAATCCACTCCAGTATTCTTGCCTGGAGAATCCCCATGGACAGAGGAGCGTGGCACACTACAGTTCAAAGGGATGCAAAGAGTTGGACGTGACTGAGACGACTTAGCACCTATCTCTTTTCCCTTTCTCATCCACTCTTGCTTCCCTTTTACATTCTTAAGTATCCACCCCTCTGTCATTATTGTCTTCTCTCTTTCCAACAAATACATACTGGCATCTACTTAAGACATTACTTTGGGGATCAAGAGACAAATTAGACAAATTAGACTTTAGTCCTCCATGGGGCTATAGTCTAATGGCGGGGGGTGGGGTGGGGAATAGACATATACAAATATACAAATATAGTGTTCCAGTTCCAGGTGTTGGTAGATATATGTACAGTGTATGAATGAAGAAGTTACTGGTTTTCTTAGAAAAAGAGTTTGAGGAAAGGCTCCAAAGAAGAAGTGACTTTCACATTAAGTCAATCCAGTAAGTGGAATAAACATTCCTGAAAGTTGTACATACCAAGCACAGGTCACAGTGCCTGCTTGACATTTTCTTTCTTTACTGAGTTGCAGCTTCATTTTTAATGTTTTTAAAAGTTATTAACCAGGAGTAGCAAAATTATCTTAAAAGGAGAATGAAGTTAGAGGAATCATAATTCCTGAACTCAGAACTCCCTGCAAGGTCACAGTAATCAAGAAAGTGTGGACTGGCATAAGGAGAGATAGTTGGATCAGTGGAATAGAACTGAGAATCCAGGAAGCTATATGCCCGTGAACAACTGATTTTTGCCAAGAATGTCAAGACTGTTCAATAAAGAAAGAATAATCTTTTCAACAAGTGGTGCTGGGACAACTGGATAGCCATATATCAGTTCAGTTCAGTCGCTCAGTCGTGTCTGACTCTTTGCGACCCCATGAATCATAGCTCGCCAGGCCTCCCTGTTCATCACCAACTCCCAGAGTTTACTCAAACTCATGTCCATCGAGTCGGTGATGCCATCCAGCCATCTCATCCCTCTGTCCCCTTCTCCTCCTGCTCCCAATCTCTCCCAGCATCAGGGTCTTCTCCAGTGAGTCAACTCTTTGCATGAGGAGGCCAAAGTATTGGAGTTTCAGCTTTAGCATCAGTCCTTCCAATGGGAACTCATACAGCTAATTTTTGTTCCATTTTGGGTTGATTTTAGTATATGATATGAAGTAAGGATCCAACTTTATTCTTCTATACTACTATATATGGCTATCCATATAAGAAGTATATGTATCCATATATAGAAGTATAGAAGAATAAAATTGGATCCTTCATATCATATACAAAAATTAACCCAAAACAGAACAAAAATTAGCTGTATGAGCTAGAACTATAAAACACTTAGAAGAAAACACAAGTGTAAATCTCCATAACCTTGGATGAGGCAATTATTTCTTGGATATGACACTAAAAGCATAAACAAATGGGGAAAAAAATAGATAACCTGGACCCCATCAAAATAAAAAATTTTTTTTCCCGCTTTGAAGAACCTAATGAAGAAAACGAAAGGACAACTCACAAAAATGAAAGAAATATTTGAAAATCATGTGTTTTCAATTCAGTAGTAAGGGTGGTAAAGTGGTCAAGAATCCGCCTGCCAATGCAGGAGATGCGGGCTTACTCCTTAGGTTGGGAAGATCTCCTGGAGTAGGAAATGGCAACCCACTCCAGTATTCTTGCCTGAAAAATGCCATGGACAGAGACTGGCAGGCTACAGTCCATGGGGTCACAAAGAGTCGGACATGATAGCAGAGCACAGCACAATAAAAAGACAATTTTATGTTGAAAATAGCCCAATGAATTGAATAGAAGAAGACAGACAAATGGCCAATCAACACATATTAAGATGCTCACTATCATAAGTCACTAGGGAAATGCAAATAAAAAACACAAGACGTATCACTTCAAACCCACTAGGATAGCTAGAATTAAGAAGAAATAAAGGAAAATAATAAGTGCTGGTAAGGATGTGGAGAAATTGGAACTCTCAAACTTTGCTGATAGGATTATAAAATGGTTCACCCACTGTGGCAGTTCCTTAAAAAGTTAAACATAGAGCTGCCATATAACCCAGCAATTCTAGGTAGAAATAAAGACATATGTTCACACAAAAGCTTACACATGGCTGTTCAGAACAGACTTATTCACAATAGCCAAAAAGTGTAAATAATCCAAATGTCCATCAACCAATGAATGGATAAACAAAATGTAGTATATCCATTCAACAGAAGTTTATTTAGTGATAAAAGGGAATATACTACTGCTTGATAAGTACTATAAGATGGATGAATCGTTAATATACTATATTAATTAAAAGAAGACAGACACAAAAGGCTACATATTATATGATTCCACTTATATTAAATGTCCAGAATAGGCAGAAAGAAGGTTGATTAGTGGTTGCCAGGTGAGGTAGGAAGAAGGGAATTGGGAGTGACTGTTAATAGGTACAGGTTTTATTGATGGGCTGATGGAAATGCTCTNAAAGGCTACATATTATATGATTCCACTTATATTAAATGTCCAGAATAGGCAGAAAGAAGGTTGATTAGTGGTTGCCAGGTGAGGTAGGAAGAAGGGAATTGGGAGTGACTGTTAATAGGTACAGGTTTTATTGATGGGCTGATGGAAATGCTCTGGCAATTACAAAACTATGAATATACTGGAACTCATTGACTTGTACTTTAAAACGTGGTGACATTTACATTATGTGAATTATGTCAACAGTAATAATAAAAAAGAAAAAAATTATTAGAAACCAACAACATATGCTTTCTATTTTCTTTGGAATGTTGATACATTATACAAATCAGCTAAAATAATAAAGCAGAAGAGTTGTTCCAATAATATTTGTTTTGTAAGAATATATGTGTTCCATACTAGGTGAGAAGTTCCTTTAAATTGTTACCAAGAGTAGTCAAGTGAGCAAGGGAGGGCTGAGTTTAAAGGACTTGATTGTTAAGACTCTTCTAATTTTTAAACTCCTACATGATAATTCAACTGTTCATTAAAACAGCACTTTGAAAAAACAAATTTTATTAGAACTTTGCTGCTGCTGCTAAGTTGCTTCTGTCCAACTCTGTGCAACCCCAGAGACCCCAGCCCACCAGGCTCCCCCGTCCCTGGGATTCTCCAGGCAAGAACACTGGAGTGGGTTTCCATTTCCTTCTCCAATGCATGAAAGTGAAAAGTGAAAGTGAAGTCCCTCAGTCGTGTCTGACTCTTAGTGACCCCAGGGACTGCAGCCTACCAGGCTCCTCCGTCCATGGGATTTTTCCAGGCAAGAGAACTGGAGTGGGGTGCCATTGCCTTCTCTATGGTACACTAATTCATGGGTCAAATACTGTCGTAAAGAGACAAGTGAGTTATTCTCAGAGATGGACAAACTCTTGGAGGGTATTGAATGGCTGTGTATCTGGGGCTAACCTGTGGGGTTCCTGTGATTATTGCCTCCCCTCAGCTTGGTTCACTGTGAAGACTCCACCAATACCTTGCTTTCTCTTTGGATGGAGGAGCATGTATGTTAGTGGATGTAGGATCTGACTTTTTCTTGGGGATGTAATTCGTAAATCATAAGGACCCAATCTTGTTTACCAAAGCAGGTATATTCATTTCTGCTTTCTTTGAAGGAGTTCAAAAGTTGAGACACTCTCCCCAGTGAACATGCCTGACCCTTGAGGAAGAGCCCTAGTCTACACTGTTGGAGTTAAGGATTCTCATTATTTAATGGGACATACTGAGTTCTTATTGACCATTCCACTCCAGATTTGGCTTATTTCTTTTCTTTCCTTAAAAAAATTTTTTTTTTAAAGTGAGGATACAAATAGAGATTCTGAAGCATTTTGCATATTACTAGATAGGGATGATTAACCATATTTGGGGACTTCCCTGATGGTGGGGTGGGGTGGAAGGAATTACCCCTCATAGTTTGACTATGAAATTTACATGAAATAGATGCAGTCATCTAAAGGGAAAGAATGGCAGATAAGACCAGAGGCAGAGGGAAAAGTGTTGGTAAAACTCAGTAGTGCTTTCTCGGGCCCCATCTAGGGGATAACAGGATTTGGGAATTCCCATTTGAGTGGCAAGGCCACAGCCAGTGTGGAGTTGGATGGAGGGTTGTAACCAAAGGACTATGTGAGCTGAGGATCTGCTGGTGATATCACTCTTCTGTGAAACGGATGCACCTGAAAACTGGATTCCCTGCTTTCCTTTCTCCATGAATTTAACATCTACTAGCAGCCTTCTGAGCATATTTGCCTTCTATGGGACACTATGGTGTAGCAGTTAGGAGCCCCAACTCTGGTTTATACCACGTGGTTCAGTTCCTGGCTCTACTGCCCACTAGATTAGTCACATTACATCTTATATAATCTCTGACTTTCTCTGTAAAGGTGCTTAACCACAGTTCCGACTTGATAGGCTTGTGGTGAGGACTAAACAAGGTTATCACGCTGAGTGCTCAGCACACTGTGAATAAATGACAACCATCATAATTATTGTTATGTTATTCCAATGTAAGTATGTCAGTGGAGACAGCTCACATGTGGCAATTATGTTTTTCACTGACAGTTACTATGATGAGCTTCTGACTTCATACGTCGATCACTTTAACTCAGTGTAAATCTGACGGGGAGAAGGAGATGTGGGCTGACAGATTCAAGGTTCTGATCCTGGCTTGGATTAGTGCTAAAAGCCACAGCAAATTCACCAAGGTTATCAGTGCTGCCTCATGAGGTGCCTTGGGGTTAGTTGCTTGTCATACCCCGAAGATACCATCTCGATCAGGAGTGAATTTCCATAGGAGGAGACTCTACAGAGAAACTAACAAGGTGGGACCAGTGATTCACACGATGATTGAAAGCTGAAATACTGGTTAGCTGAGGGCAGGGCTTATATATACCAGGACATATTCTTTCCAAAACTCCATGAAGGCTTCCCTTCTACTCTTTGGGTAAAAAGAAAGCTTAATGCTAGGGTACACAAGGTCCTTCCTGTTGGCAATTTCTGCCTTTCCCCCCCTGTGGTACAACTCTTCCTCGCTTGCTGTTCTCCAGTCCAGGAGCTGACAAGCTACAGAGAAGTTCTGGAAGGCTGTAGGGGACACCACCACCCACATTTGTTCGCATCCTGCTGAGGGCTGCCCTCATGCAGCAGGGGTGGAGGTGGGTGCTTCAGACAGAGACTACAGTGCCTACAAGGTCACTGGGAACACCTGACTGCACGGACCTGGGAATAAGGTCCACTTTTGGGTCCATGGAGAAATGGTTTGCTCATCAGCTAACAATTTTGAACTGATGATGGCAAACAATTTTTTGCCATGAAAGCAAAGCTACGTTCTTGGCTAGGGGTGGATGGGTGGGCGGGCGGTGGTGGTCTTGAAATTCCCAATTGCCCTTTCCATTTTGATTACCACACTGTTTCCCATCAGGTCCCTGCAGAACTGATATCTTACAGGCACACCTTTTGAAAAACACTGGCTTTACTAATTTGCTTAGGCCTTTTGAATAAAGTTCCCTTTGTATTCTGATAACATTTGTAATTACATGATATGGATGTACTCACACTGTCAGTGCTTTAAGAACATTCAACAGAAAGCCAGTGACTTCCAAAGAGCTTCAAACACACTTAGTCTAAATTTATTCCTTAATAATAAGCAACAATGATAATAGTAACTTGCTACATACTTTAAAAGCATGATCTTAACTAATGCTCACCTATCAGGTGCTTTGCATCCATCTGATAGATGAGGAAATGGAGGAAAAGAGAAGTTAAGTAACTCGCCTAAGTTATATCATAATAAGTAATGAATGATGGATCCAGAAGTCAAAACCAAACTCTGATGCAGAACACTGATGAATTCCCTTAGCCCTATAAGCACCTTACATAGTTAAACTAATACCTTACCCTTGTTCAATAGTTTATAGTTTACAAAACTGATGAGATTATCCTTGTTTTCTAAAAAAGGGAATCAAGGCAGGTAAGTTGTGATTTGACAAGGTTATGTACCTGATTTAAGGGAGAAGAACATTAGGAACTGGGTAGTGGATTCCTCTGATCAGAAACAAAACCTGAAGTCGAACCATGTGTAGCTGCTCATTCTCCAGGCCAGTCACCCATCTAGAACCTGGTACCACATCACAACTGGCTGTCTGCATGGCATTATACTCCCAGATGCCAAATATCTATCCTTGGAAGTTCCATTTCTAACAATACATCCTACCTCATCTCAACCAATGGGAGAATGGTTAAATAAATTATGTTGCATCCATAAGATTGAATGATGCCATCAAAAAGCATGACCACTATGTTATTAAAAACACACAGGAAATGAACAAGTGATACAGTATTATTAACTGAAGTGCAGATTTTATGCAAATTTTATACAATTTTATGCTAGTGTCCATTATTTGTTTTCATGTCTTATTTAAGACTCCACACTCTATTCAGTTACATCAAGCAGCTTCGGCTGCATGCAACAAATTCTGGTAAATTACCTTTTCATTTTTATTCTACTACAAATTCTTTTTTTTTGTTGTTGTTGTTTGGCTGCTGTGTGCATCGGATCTTAGTTCTCTGACCAGGTATCAAACCCACACCCTCTGCAGTGGGAGTGCAGAGTCTCAACCACTGGACGCCAGATCCCATCCTGTTTAGTGCTGTTGAACATTTACATGCAACCACTAAAAACACATCCCCATTTTGAACTTGTAAATAATTCTGACTTCCAGTTAGGAACTTCCATTAGTAACAGTTAGGAACTTGACCATTAGTAATAGCTAAGTGTATCTTGAATTCAATCATGTACAATGTTCCTTGAGCAGGGGGAGAAGAGAGGAGGTTTTAGTTTTTGTGTCTTCATGGGATGTAGTGTTTGGTGTCTTTTCAGAGGAGAAGAGGGGAAAGATTCAGACATAGTTTAGGACCACAGTATCCAAGACCAGATATGGCCATCTGATGCAAAGAGCTGACTCACTGGAAAAAAACCCTGATGCTGGGAAAGGCTGAAGGCAAAAGGAGAAGGGGGTGACAGAGGATGAGATGATTAGATAGCATCACCAACTCAATGGACATGAGTTTGAGTAAACTCCAGGAGATAGTGAAGGAAGGGAAGCCTGGTGTGCTGCAGTCCATGGGGTCGCAAAGAGTTGGACACGATTTAGCAACTGAACAACAATAATCCAGGACCAGATGTGAACTGTGGCCCTGGAGCTTCTCAGAGGGAGTTAGTCCACTCTCTCCCCAAAAACTTTCATCTGTTTCTACTGATTTTCAACAGGAGGGCTTAGGAACGTCCAGAGAAAAGACTGGAATCCTGCTTACCAATGCAATTGCAAACTGACTTCTGCAAAATGAGGTACTCCTGGGTGGAGGATGGATGTGGAGGAACAGGTGCCTCCAGAGAAGAATGAAACCGGCACTGCAATTCCAGGAGTAAAGGTTGATAGGTGTGGAGAGTGGGGATTACAGTTAGTCTCTCAACTGAGCCCAGAACTTGTCCTGACCTAGGCCGTCGGGGGCCTGTCTGCAGCCTTGGTGAAAGGGACTGTGGGTAAAATACTATCCAGATTTGCCTCATGTCATAGTGTTTCTCTATCATTTAGAGGAATGATACCCTGTAATGGCAGGAACACACTGGCACTCAAGCAACTTTGCAGGGGGACCCTAGATGAGTGTGCGACAGCCAGGACATGCTCTGCCTTTGAATCTCACTTATCTTGGCTTGGGCACAGAGACGTTCTCCCTGAGATGACAGTGGCCAGAGGTGGCAGCAGAGTTCCGACCTTGGAGACGCAGAGCACAGGGAGGACTGTCAGGGTGTGGCTGAGAAGGGCCCTGCTTGGCTCCCGCAGCTCCCGTGAGGAAGCCCCGCCACGGGACACTGTGACAGCTGAGGCTGAGCAAACTTGCTGGGGAACTTCTAGCCGAATGTCACCCCATGTGTCCTCTTCTCACTTTGCTGAGTGGGCAGGTGACAACTGCTTCCAGTTTAGGGAACTGGCAAGTATTTCAAACTTACCAGGATTGCAGGCAGTGGTCTCTGTGACAGCCATGGGGCTGGAGACAGATTTCTAGTCCTGAGGGGGATCTTTGTGGAAGCACTGAAGCCTGGATCCATGGATTCCCGCCATGATGGGGACACTCAACCAAATTATTTCTGGTCACATTTCAGTACACTTGGCAATTCCAGAAATATTTAGAGGGAAAGAGCTCTTTAAAAGGCTGAGGTAAAGCAGGGATATTCATAATTAGAGAACTGTGAGATGCTTGGGGCAAGTTTATTTAACCTAGATGATCCTCAGCAGATGAATGGATAAGAAAGCTGTGGTACATATACACAATGGAGTATTACTCAGCCATTAAAANTTTCTTAACTGTTTTCTGATCTCTCTATATGTGTCTAAATAAATCCTTATCTCCTTCTATATCTCTAAATAAATAAATCTCTCATCACCAACACCATCCCACCTCAGATACCCTGGATCCAACCGGGGCTAGACCCCAGTAGGTTGTCAGAATTATGAAACAGAAAAGAGAACATCTAGCTTGTGAGCCATAGAAAAATAAATAATAACACTCAGTGGAATTTGGCTTTTGGATAAAATCAATTTTTACAGTATCCTCACACATTATTGTGCTTCCCTGGTGGCTCAGATGATAAAGAATCCAACCACAATGCAGCAGACCCAGGGGTGTTGGGTCAAGAAGATCCCCTGAAGAAGGGAATGGCAACCCACTCTAGCACTTTTGTGTGGAGAATTCCATAGACAGGGGAGCCTGGTGGGCTACAATCCATGGGATCACAAAGAGTCAGATACAACTGAGCAACTTTTAATTTCCATGGGTTATTACATTATTATACGTACTTACATTAAATAGTTATTGTTTATCTGAAATTCAAATGTAATTAAGCATTTTGCATTCTAAATGAAATTCTCAATAGATGATACCTAAGGCATATTATAAGTGAAATATGCATATATTTGGATAAGGAAAATCAATTATATGAATGTATGGGTGTATATGTGTGTTTGTTGAGAGCAAAGTGGATACCACTTTTAATTCCCGTTCTTAATGTCGGTAGGGTCAATGGATCCTATGGGTATATACCTGTTTCTACCCTACCCTTATTATACAGTGAGTTTCTTTGTCTGAGGCATTGCTATGTGGAATACCATATTAATTAATCAGACATACTGTGAACCCTCAAATAATGATGCTGATGAAGTCCTATCAGGAAGAAAGACAAATCTATACTCAGAGTACATGTTAATTCTGATAAGGATAAACTATTGTTCTTTCCATAATGAAATAGGTATTAAAGAATCAACTCAACACCAAGTGGATCGTTGGCCTCATGACAGATCGTGTGTATAAGGGCCTCAGAGCCTTTAGTGTCCACTGCTGACAGGTGGGATATTTAGCACCTATGGTGGCTAGAACAGCTTTAGCAAGAGAGACATTGTGGTTTGGCTTATATATAGTCTCTGTATATGCCAACATGGCTTCTCCATTTGTACACAACCACTGGGAAGGTGGAAGGAAGAGACTAGCTGATGTTTACTGCATATCATCCTCATCCACTGGCTACTGAGTACTACTTGTGCTCAATAACCAGGGTGCTACCTTTGTGGGTTCTACAGAGGTCCTCATGTTTTGGGCCCACTCCTGTAGTCACAGTATCATACTTTCTTTTCAGACCTCCTTGCCTATGGACTTCTCTCTTACTCTATGTCCCTTACCAAAACATTCATTACTTCCCAGGGGTCAATGTATGTTGTTACTTAGGCCACTCTCTCTCACACAGGTGGGTGGCCAGGTGTGTAACCCAAACCTCCGTCCCAGGAGGACCTTTATCTTTGCAAGATAGCTTGTGACGGATTGTAATTTAAAAGCCATCAATTATTAGCTCACAAAATATACTGAATTAACTAATTAACCCACTAAGCCTAGGTGTTTTCCTTCCTTTTCTCAGTTGATATCTATGAGATCCTAGGTGTAAGCTGAGAATAATAGAGACAAGACCCTATGGTGGTAGGAGGCAGAATTACACTTCCAGGTAGTTGTACTTGTGCACATGAGTTAAGTGTATAGCTCTAGTAGTCTGGCTGCAGCCCTGTGGATTGCACAGCACTGGCTATTGAAAGCAAAAGCACAAAAAAGCCAGAGAGTGGTGCATAAAGAGGGTAAAATGAGTCTTAGAAATATCAGAATGGAGCACAGACCGTGTCTGGCCATTTTGTAAGCTGGTTCTTAACATTTGTTGAGCAATTCAACAACATGAATTTTAATACAGGCAAATCTCAATGTCAGACCACTACAATGAAGCCAAAGCAAGTCTCATGACTTTTTTGTTTTTGTTTTTGTTTTCCATTGCATACATACTTTATGTATACACTGTACTGTATTCTACTAAGTATGCAAGGACATTGTTTCTAAAAAAAAAATATTTAAATACCTATCTTTAATAGAAAATATTTTATTGCTCAAAAATGGTGCCCATCATCTGAGCCTTCAGCAAGTCCTAATTTGTTTGCTGGTGGAAGATNAACAACAACAACAACAACAAAGCAAGCCAAAGGGACCACTGAGGCGTGTTGAAAGTGAAAGTGAAAGAGAAAGAGGGGAAAGTGGCTCAGTCGTGTCTGACTCTTTACGATCCCATGGACTGTATAGTCCATGGAATCCTCTAGGCCAGATTACTGGAGTGGGTAGCCTTTCCCTCCTCCGGGGGATCTTCCCAACCTTAGGGATCAAACCCAGGTCTCCCGCATTGCAAGCAGGTTCTTCACCGGCTGAGCCCCAAGGGAAGCCCAAGAGTACTGGAGTGGGTAGCCTATCCTTTCTCCAGTGGGTCTTCCCAAGAATCAAACCAAGGTCTCCTGCATTGCAGGCGGATTCTTTAACAAATGGCATGTTATTCTCCACAAATTCAACATTTTTCTAAAGCAATTTGGCTTCCATGGCTACTTGTTATAACTCTTCCAAGGAGGTGCCCTTGTAGGACTTCATTTTTTATTAGATGAGACAAACACTATGATGTGAGGCAAGTCTGGATAAAATTTCATCATTAACAGAGTTTATTTTCAGAGGTTCTCCCCACAGGGATCTTCTCAATCTGCCCATAGTATACTCAGCAACCCCTCAACTGTCACATCTCTGCCCCATATTTATTCTTTCCTTCCTCCCATTCAAACTTAAGCCAGCTACCATGGCAGAGATGTGATGTAAATTCACCTAAAATGGCAAAAGACTGATGGTAGCTCAAGAGTTTGTTTTAAAGGAGGATGTCTGGGGTCCACGATGCCTGAACAGGGAAGAATCAGGCTAATTGTGAAATTCTTTCATCCCGAGAGGCAGTTAGAAGGAGTCTTCTGGGCTGGGGAGCTTCCTGGAATCTATTAATGATACCCCAAAGGTAACTCAGCTGACTCATAAAATTAGCTCTGAAGGTGCTAATGACGGAAATAATAATCCCTAAACCTGAGCTGCCTAAACTCTAGTTTTGTTCAACGACTCCTTTTGCAGTAGGGAGAGCAGAAATGACCATCCTTAATTCTCAGCCAAGATGCTGAGGAGCGGAGAGAGTCCCTCATGTGCTCTAGTCTCTCACCTAGTAATGGGTGGAACCAGGACTAAACAGACAGTCATCTTGTTAGGCCAAAAGGCCCAGCATCCAAGAGAAGGGTGTTTTCCTTGGCCTTGATGGGTATCATGGAATATGAAGCTGTAAGGGATTAACAGCTCATCTTTCTGATCTGTAAGCCTCTTTTTCTCTCACACCCCATATCCCACCCTCCAGCCAGTTCTACAGACTTCATGTTGGGAATCCGCGGTGAAATGACCACCTTCACCAGCCCCTCTGTTCCACCTTCACCTGGGTCTTCACTGTCTTTCTTTTACAGGATCAATTTCAGCATCAGCTTCCTGGCTACCTCCCTGCTTCACACTTGCCTCACTACAGTCTGTGCACACACCAGCCAGAGGGATCCTGTTAAACTAACCCAGGTCGCGGCAAGTCCTCCTTGGCTTAATACTTTCAGTGGCTCCCCATCCCACTCAGCATCAAAGCCAGAGTGCCCCAAGTTCTCTGTGCTCCTGCGTGCTGCTCCTCTTGCTGTTCCTCAGCCTTGACAAACACCTCCCTTTCCACTTGCTCTTCCCCTGCTCTGAGTCCCCCAGATACGACATAATGAACTCCTTCCCTTTCATGAGATCTCTGTTCAAATGTCACCTCTCAGAGAAGCACCACCCGCTACTCTCTATACACAGCCTCCTCCCAGCACGCTCTATCCCCAGTGTTTTTGCTTTCTTCATAGTATTTTTCATCTGACACATTAAATACTTTTTAAATGCTTTGTCTGGCTCTCTTATCTAGCACCATGTGAGTTTTGCTGTATCTCCCATTGCTAGAATAGTACCTGGCACCTACTTGCTGAATAAATGAAACTGAGAAACTCAGAGCAACCCATTTTTTTAGATAAGAATATTTTCTTCCTTTTTAGTTTAAACTACCCAGCACATGACATCAGTCTTGTGATCATTTTTTTCTGAAGCTCTAACCTCTGGGTGACCTTTAGCAAGTAACCTGACTTTGTTAGAACTCACTTTAGCCAGCTGTGGAATGGGAATGAAAAGACGACCTACCTTTCTTCCCTGACACTTGACTGGAGCAGGCTCGGAGAAGCCTTCTCTGTTCTGAGAGGGAAGGAGCCATGAGAAAATTCTCCTCGTGAAGTTGCAATGAAAGTCTCAGGAGGGTAGGGACTGTGCTTTCTGTCCATTCTTGCACAAAGTAGGCATTCACTAAGTGCTTATCCAAGTTAGGCTCTGTGGGACATCAATTACACCTTCTTCTGCAGCCCTGCTCACAGAAGCTGGCCCCTTTCTGAGCTAGTGCTCTGAAATAGCAGAAGAATGAAGTCTAGCATAGAGGTGACACAGATTCTTTTTCTAGAGGAAGACAACTGCACAGCCCTTGATGGACAAATCATGACTTTCCACTTGATCTTTGCTTTGAACATGAAGCAGGGAATTTCACAAGAGGAGAAAAATTCACATCAGAGGATTCTTCTTCTCGGCTATAAGTTTTTCTGGAGTGACTCTGACTGATACCATTACTCTCTTAATGTGGGTGACTTTTCTGGTTCAGTTCAGAACTACTGATTCAGCAGATATTCCCAGAGTCACACCCTAGTGGAAACTAATATATATGTGAAATTTGGTGCCAGGCACTTCCTGATGTTCACCGAGGATTTCTAGAATAGATGAGTGCATGGATCCTCATGCCACACTGCTGGCTTGTCATCACCTCTTAGTCTTTCCTTCTCTTCCTCTTCTGACTCTCTTGATTGCTTCCCTACTCTTGCCTCAGTGCTTTTTTGAGATACGTGGGCATTTTATGGTTTTGTTGGTCTTGACAGATTACTGATCTTTCAAAGTGCAGTGATTTGGTGTCAGAAGATCTAAGTTTTCTCCTTTTTCTCTACCCTCTAAAGAAGCACGCTGTAATTTCCCCAGCAGAAGTGAAAGTGATTTCGCGGGCAACTCAGATGTCTGCACAGGCACAAGAAAGGGGCAGAGGGAGCAAGAGCAGAGGGAGAGGTGACTTTTGGAGGGACTGAGAGCAACCCCCCACACATACTGCCCATCCAGTGGAAAGAAATGATATCTTGCAGGAAAATAATTGTCATTTTGATTTTTGTACATTCATTTTAACGACTGAGACTTCCTCATTTGCCTGAGGAGGAGCTATACGAGGATGTACAATTTATAGTTGATTTGAAGATGAATAAAATATTAACATACCATTTGTTGCCCCTAAAACACAATACCCAAATTAGCACTGTGCTCTGCCTGCTGTCCCACACACACATTTAGGTTGTAAATAAGCTCAGTTTCAAGCACATTTGTAACGGTTGAACAAATGAGGGACCAATTAGGTGGCCATATTGATACTAATGAAGGTGACCTCCCAAACTGTCCCAGCCCAAGAACACCCACAGTGGGACCAACAATCCTGGCTTGAGTCCCAATCTGGAGGTTTTCATTCAGTCCTAATCATAGCAGAATCTGTCAAATGGATTTGTTTCCGGAAAACTTGCTTGACACAGGTCAAAAGGCAGAAGTTGCAGAAATGCCGTTTTACATAAAAGTTCTGCAGAAATTATACCCAGAAACTGCTGCCCTTTTATCTCATTAATTGGTGGATACAAAACAGCCAGCTCCAATGGTTACCATAATGTCAAGGATTATTATATGGTACATTTGAAATTGTTCGAAAAAAACTGATATGAAATGAANTTTACATAAAAGTTCTGCAGAAATTATACCCAGAAACTGCTGCCCTTTTATCTCATTAATTGGTGGATACAAAACAGCCAGCTCCAATGGTTACCATAATGTCAAGGATTATTATATGGTACATTTGAAATTGTTCGAAAAAAACTGATATGAAATGAAAGTTATCAGAATTAAGATGTTTTCCTTAAGAAGTAGAAAAGATGAACAACTTATTAAGAGCCTAAGAAGAAATTGGTTCTATAAAATGTGTTATTGTATTTGTTGAAAGTATATTGTCAAGGTCTTGATCCATATTATGTGGCTCCTCAGAACATAGTTTCTTCAGATTTTAGTCTTAGGTTCTACAGTAGTGCTGGTTTGTTTTAATCTTGTAGAAACTGTAGGTTTTTATGCATATTTTCCTCTTTGCTTTGGTTGGTAGGGAGTCAGACTTACTGCTTATCTCTAATGACTCTGTGAACTTCATCTTTGCATTTCTTTTTCCTTTTTCTTAGGGAGATTAGTGATTGTTCATTAATTTTGTCTTTGGCTTTATTTTCGTCTCAATATTTTCTCTTTGCTGCGATTCCTTCACTTGTTACTTTTCTGCTTTTCTACTATACACATTCTTAAAAGCTGTCATATGAGGATATGGAGCATGAATGTATAAATATTAGTAAATCTCGTCTCAATGTGATAAACTTAAGACATACAAAATCATCATCCTGGTGCTACTATTTATCCTGTCTTGCTATCTTTTTAGAACATTTAAAATGCTGTTCTCCTTCTTGAAATTTTAAAAACATTTTCCTGATTTAGCATATACTGAACTCAGGTATTCCTCTTAGTCTTTTAAATTTTGTTCTCTCTTTTTGTATGCTTTGCCTCAAAATAAGTTCACGTGAACCATTACCTTAAGTTCTATTAATCATCAACTTAAGGACACAATCCTGCTGCACTGGCAGTGAGTATCTTAGTACTGTTGATAGTTCCAAGAGGAATGATGAATCTATCCTGAGCCATCATATTCTTCCACTCTGTCTGCCCAATGGATGTCTCCTTGCATTTACTTCTTTACTTTCCAACTTAACTTACCTATTTATTATTTGGCCATTTCATATTATCTCTCTTCCTCTCTTTCTCTCTCCTACCCCCTTCAGCTCTTTCCCTTTATCTCTTTATTTTTTTTTTAACCTAAGTATAGTTGATTTACAATGTGATGTTTGTTTCAGGTATACCACAAATATATATATATATATATTTTTTTTTTTTCTTTTTCAGATTTTTTTCCCTTGTAGGTTATTATAAAGTACTGACCGTAGTTCTCTGTGCTATATAGTAAGTCTTTGTTGGTTATCTATTTTATACATAATAGTGTGCATATGTTAATTCCAACCTCCTAACTTAGTCTCTCCCCACTTTCCCTTTTAGTAACTATAAGTTTGTTTTCTATGTCCGTGGGTCTATTTCTGTTTTATAAATAAATTCATTTCTATCATTTTTTAGATTCCACATATAAGTGATATCATATGACATTTGTCATTCTCTGTCTGGCTTCCTTCACTTAGTATGACAATCTCTAAGGTCCATTCATGCTGTTGCAAATGGCATTATTTCATTCATTTTTATGGCTGAGTAATATTCCACTACATATATACATACATATATATATATATATATATATACACACACACACACACACACACACACACCACATCTTCTTGATCCATTTCTCTGTTGATGGACATTAAGGTTGTTTCCATGGCTTGGTTATTGTAAACAGTGCTTCAGTGAACATCAGGGTTTCTATGTCTTTTTGAATTACGGTTTTCTCTGGATATATGCTCAGAAGTGGGATTTCTGGGTTGTTTGGTAACTGTTTACTTGGTTTTTTAAACATGATCTTATTTATTTATTGAGTTTATTTTGGCTGTGCTAGGTCTTCATTGCTGCATGGACTCTGGCTGTGGCAGGCGGGGGCTACTGTCTAGCTGCCTTGGATAGACTTCTCAATGCAGCGGCTTCTCCCACCATGGAGCGTGGACTCTTGAGCATGTGGGCTTCAGCAGCTGCAGCTTCTGGGCTCTAGAGCACAGGCTTCATTGTCCTGCGGCAAGTACGATATTCCTGGACCAGGGACTGAATCCATATCGCCTGCATTGGCAGACGGATTCTTTACCACTGAGCCACTAGGGAAGCCCCAGGTTTAGTTTTTCAGTGAAAGTCACTCAGTCATGTCCAATTCTTTGTGACCCCGTGGACTCCATGGAATTCTCCAGGCCAAAATACTGGAGTTGGTAGCCTTTCCCTTCTTCAGGGGATCTTCCCAACCCAGGGATTGAACCCACATCTCCTGCACTGTAGGTGGATTGTTTACTGAACCTCCACAGTGTTCTCCATAGTGGCTGTACTATCGCTTTATCTCTTTCCCCATTCATCCATCCATCCATTCCTTCCCTCCCTTCCTTCTTCTCTCCTTTTCTCCTGTATATGCTTTTCTAGTTTAAAGTGAAAGTGAAAGTTGCTCAGTCATGTCCAACTCTTTGTGACTCCATAGACTATACAGTCCATGAAATTCTCCAGGCAAGAATACTGGAGTGGGTCTCCTATCGCTTCTCCAGGGGATCTTCCAACCCAGGGATCAAACCCAGGTCTTTTCTAGCTTAAAAATAACAACAAAGGCTCATATACAATCAAGCCATGGAAACATAAATAAAATTCTAGAAGACACAGAAAAAGAATAAACACGTACAACAAAAATCTAGTTATGATTACAGTCTCAAACTCAGTTTGGACTCTGTAAATTGATATAAAGGAAAAATCAGAATAGATTATATAAGTCCAAATGGCAGACAACTTGTGTTAACATCTGGGCCTGGGGTGGGTAAAGGCAGAGAAGAAGTGGGTTGTGGTGGACATTGAAGATTTATGTGACTATATAATGGAATGAAGATAGCCAGATCCGCTTTGGAATCATCCCAACTCCTCCCTTTCTTTCACACCTCACGTGTAGTCTGTTAGCAGGTTATACCATTTCTGGTCTCAGTGTATCAGGATCTGCCACACACTTGCACTGCCATGACACGAATCGTCACCTCCTGCCTGCCTGGCTTGGTCCCTTTGGGTGTTCTCCCCTTGCCTTTCTTGCTGTTCTCCACCCAGCAGCCAGCGTGACAGTGTGAAAACGTGGATCATGCCGTCTGCTCAAGCATCCCCAGTGTCTTGTCTTTTCATCTAACTCACAGAGCTGACGTCCTCCTAAAGGCTACTCAGCCCTACAAGCTCTGGGTACCACCTCTCTGCACTCCCCTGCTCACTCACAGTGCTTCTGCCATGCAACCTGAATGCCTCTCCTCAGGGTCATTCCCTTCTCCTGGACAATGCCTCAAAGTCAGCCTTCAGTATCCACAGGTTCCATATCCGATTGCAATTTGATCATTTCACATAAGGGGCTAGAGTATCTGTGGATTTTGGCGTCCACCATGGATACCAGAACCAAGGGGCTAGTGTTTCCTTATCTCTTTCGGGTCTTTGCTCAAGCATTTTCTCATCGGAGAGACTACCTGCCTTGACTCCTTATCCTACCTAAAATTAAGGTTCCTCCACTAATCCTGCCCTCTCTAGCCCTTTGTTTCATTTTGCACTACAGCACTGACTACTTCCTAACACACCATATGTGTTCATACCAATTTACTTACGGTTCATCTCTGCCCACCAGCAACCCACTTGAGTGCCAGTCTGGTGTTTGTGCAGTATGCTCAATACCTAAAACAGTGCTCAGTGGGCACTGAGCTCAATACCTATTTGTTGAATGAATGGATGAAACTAAACACTCTGACCTTGTTGGCACAAATCTTAAACAGCTAAGATAATAAAGCAGAGTGCCATTCAAAATAAATTAATAGGATGGAGCAAGCTCCCCACTGCCAAAGTAAAGTAGAGAGTTAAAGCAATAACCATTAAGTAGGGCAAAGGGGCTTTTATTTTCTTCTGTTAGAGGATCATATAGTGTCATAGACAGTTCTCATTCAGTCCTGCCTCCTGACTGCAAGAATGAGGGGCACATTTACCTCACATGAAAGGGGATCTTTTCTGTGTTTAAGGGCATTTGGAGAAATACTTTGCTTTTCCCGTCGTTCACAATTTTTCCTTTTGATGTTCAACCACTCACTATTCCCTCCCCTTCTTAGAAAAGTCATATCTTGAACTGAAATCACGCTCACTGAAATGAAAAGCCAACTGCAATTACATCCGCCTCCTGCTTCCCTTTCTCTTTGATTATCTGGCCCTAAACAGCAATAGAAAAAAGCACAATGTTCCTCAAGTATCTATGGCACAAAATCAAAATTCTACCAAACAGTACTGAAGATTCTGGCCTTTTCCTAAGTTGTCTTAAGTCATTTTCTTTGAAATACATTTTTCTATCAGAGTTTGCAAACAATTTTCCCTTTTACTTTTTTTAAAGTAAGGAGGAACTGTTAGCTCATTTGCCTTTTGATGTTTACACATCATAGGTCAAATTCTGTTATGACAATATGTTACAACCTAAAAAAATCACCTTGGGTCGGATTTTCTGGTCTATCAAAAGGCCCACTTTTGGGTATAATAGCATTTGTGTTGGAAGTTGTTTGAAGTCAACTCAAACCAATAGCAAGTTTCCAGTGAAGCAAAGGTGTGTGAGAAGGTATATTAGACTGGAAATCAGGAGACTGGGCTGGAACCTGATTCTCATTCTGTTGGACATGCTGTGTGAGCTTGAGGTAATTTGCTCAATATTTCTGGGCTTCAGGTTTAACTCCTGCAAAAGCAGAGCTTTAAAGGAACTTTGTATTCTCTTTCATCCCTAGGATTTATGATTCTTTGCATGGTTGAAATAAATTTAGTCTGAGGATTTATATTTTGATTTCTTTCCTCCCTCCCTGTCTCCTGCCATCACTTCTCCCTGCTTCCTCCCTCTCTTTCCTCTCGTCTATCCACCTATTCACCCATCCATTATATTTTGATTTCCGTCTTTTTTCCTTCTATTCTTTCTTCCACCTTTTAATTTTTCCACTGTATTTCAATAACTTTATCTTTTTCCTATTTTTTTCCTTTTATCCCTTTTTCTTTATTTTACCCTCTGCCCTCTTTTCAGCTTTCATTCATGCTTCTCTTTCTTAAATTCTTTCTCTCAGCAGCAAATCACTTGCCATTTCAACAAATNGTTATATTTTGATTTCCGTCTTTTTTCCTTCTATTCTTTCTTCCACCTTTTAATTTTTCCACTGTATTTCAATAACTTTATCTTTTTCCTATTTTTTTCCTTTTATCCCTTTTTCTTTATTTTACCCTCTGCCCTCTTTTCAGCTTTCATTCATGCTTCTCTTTCTTAAATTCTTTCTCTCAGCAGCAAATCACTTGCCATTTCAACAAATCCAGTAGGGTGGTTTTATGGTCTGGTGTTAACACCTATTCTAACCAACCAGGCATTGCAAACTGATGTGAGTGCTGATAGTGTGGCTTCCAGGCCTTGCATGGAAAGTAGCCAAATCAGCACATGGCTATTATTTAATGATGCCCGGAGACTAACAGGAAGCCTTCTGCAAATTGCCTCACAAATTACACAGTGGCTCCCTGCCTTCTTTATTGGCACAAAATAGACTTGTGAAACTAGGCTTAACATCCAAATTCTTTCCCTGTTACAGGAAGCATCAGTTACCTTTTAAGCATGAAAATGAAAAATAAATTTATACATAAAATGCCACAAACAAAGAAAATATAAATGACAGACTTGGGAAATACAGGATAATGTGAATCAAAAGGTCTAATTTTCATAATTTATAAAATGCTCTTGTACATCTTTAAACACAGCTTTTAAAAAATACTTTCTCTTAATAAATGACTTCACCAAATCTCCTCCCCTTCCTGTTCTCTTAAAAATGTAGGTTATAAAGAAGTGTGGGCTATTTTTCTTTTTTTTTTTTTAATTTTTACTATTTTTCTAAGTAATATTTTATTTAAGCCTAATTCTTCAGACTGGGTCACCAATTTTTCTTCCTCATTTCCCATCCTTACTAAAATTCTCAGAATATTAGGTATCACTACCATTTTTCAAATATATGCTTTAAAACTTCATGAGACAGGAAGTAATTGGGCCACCTTTGAGATCCCTTCATGTTTATCTCTTGCTTAGTCGATCACAAAATTTGGAGTCAAATTGAACCTAAGTTTAAACTTAGCTCTGGTGTTTAGTTCCTCTATATCTAAGTCACTTACTTTCTGAACCTCAATCTTCTCTTCTGTAGAACAGGATAACACAGGCATGTCTTTCACAAGGTGGTGGTGGGGCATAAATGACTCAAGGCATGTGGAGACTTAGTAACAGAGGACCAGATAAATACACTGCTGAAACAATGACGGTGATAATGATGACAGCTTAAGAAAGTGAGAAAGCTCATCAGAACTATGTAAGAAACTCCACGTTGTATCTGCTTCATTTAGAAGGAAAAGATGGAATCTCACCTAAATGCTAAGAAAAGAACTTTGCAATTTATTCAAGGTTTGAATACAAACCCACTGAAATCCCACTGAGTCAGTACAGTACAGAATGATATCTCACTCTGGTAAAGAGCCAAGCTTTAAAGTCGTTCACCAATTTGAATACAGTAGAATGAGGGAAACAGATGAGAAAGGAGAGGGACAGTAGTCAGGATAGTAAGGAAGGCAAACATACATCCAGGCCCATGTATAATTTGGCACAATATGGGTCAATATCTAACAATGTCCCAAAGATGATAAGAGGTAACCTTGACAACCCAGCTGATGCAGGCTGAAAGAATAAGAGATTTGCAGGGGGACATAGGAGAAAATCTGGGCCATTTTCTTGGTTGACTGATGGCTCGTAGCTTTTACTCTGTAGAAAACTTGCTACAACTAGTAAATCAGTCTTTTTTCACTTCATCAATAAACATCTATTAAACATTCATAACATGCCAAGACGCTGTGCAAGGGATACAGAGATATNAAGGGCAACGGCGGCACACAGTCCGGACCTGGGGAGATGGCAAACGCGGCACACAGCCCGGACCTCGGAAGAGGCCGACCGTGGCACAAAGACCGGACCTCTGCAGAAGGCTAACTCGGCACACAGCCCGGACCTTGGCACAAGGCTACCATGGCACACAGCCCGGAACTTGGTTCAAGGCCATGGAGGCACACAGGCCTGATCTTGGCGCAGGGCTACTGTAGCACACAGCTTGGTCCTCAGTGCAGGGGACCGTGACACACATCCGGAACTTTAGAGAAGGGCAACTGTGGCACACATCATGGACCTTAAGACAAGGTGACCCTGGAACACAGCACAGATATCGGCAGATGTTCAGTGCGGCACACAACCAGGATTTCGTAGCAGTGTGACCACGGCACACAGGTCAGACCTCGGCTCAGGGCGACCGTGGCACACAGCCCAGATCTCTGCGCAGGGCGACAGAGGCACACAGCCTGAAACTTAGTGAAGGACGACCATGGCACAGTGCTCAGAACACATTGCTAGCCAACCCCAAACACAGCCCGGACCTTGGAACAGGNCTCAGGGCGACCGTGGCACACAGCCCAGATCTCTGCGCAGGGCGACAGAGGCACACAGCCTGAAACTTAGTGAAGGACGACCATGGCACAGTGCTCAGAACACATTGCTAGCCAACCCCAAACACAGCCCGGACCTTGGAACAGGGCGACAGCAGCAAACAGGCCATACCAAGGCACAGGGCAACTGCGGCACACAACCCGGACTTGGGGGCAGGGCGAATGGGGCACACAGTCCGAAATTGAATGAAGGGAGACTGTGGCACACAGCTCAGAAATCGTCGCCAGCCAACCGCAGAACACAGCCTGGATTTCGGCGCAGGGCGACCGCGACACACAGCCCGAACATCGGCACAGAGCTACCGCGGCACACAGTCCGAACCTCTGTGAAGGGTGAAAGCAGNCAGTCATTAAGGATGAAGTCATATGCACCAATGCACAAAAAACCTTTGCCTTTACACTTCTTTGTGTGGAAACATCTGGCAAAAACATGTTGAGAAAAGAGAACTTTTGTGCAAAAGGATCTTGCTGTGAAGAGATGAAAACTTAAGGTAATTACAGGATGTCTGTAAAAAGAAAGAGCTAGCTTTATATTTTAGGCCCATTTTTCTCCCTACAGGGTAGACGTCTAATGTAAAAGCAGTGGTATGCTGTGGGAAATAAATATGGGGTAAGAAACAATGAATTGCTTCTAATATATAATACTATACCATAAAGATTATTAAAATAGCTTTCAATTTATACTTGCCTTTATAACTCTGCCAAGAGAAAACCAGACAAGTCTGAAACCTGTATGATACAGACCACAAAACTGCACATTTTCTTATATGTAAAATGTTGCAGACCTCTTTAATTAAAAATGACCCAGCTATTGTCCTATTTAGAAGTAAATAATGCAGTCTGGGATTTTTCTTCATGTCTATTTTAAAACTACAATGACCTCAAACTCTTTTTGAAATCTCCTCTCTCAATGTCCTTTAGTTCCTTTTGCCTTTCTTTATAATCCTACCTTCATTCTATTCCTTTTCCAGAGTTCTGTGATGCTTCAGCTTAAAGACCAAAATTACAAAAAAGAAAAGCAAAGTTGAGTGTAGCCTGGGCCTAATCTCAAGATTGAGGCATCCCATGTGACTCTATCATAGGCATCCAAGAGGCTAAGACAACCCTAGGCATTCAACAAGTTCTTCTGATATTAATCATTCTAAAAGCATTAGGATTTAATCTAGCAGAGGAATGCTTGATCCTACTACAAGCTTCTTCCTACAGGAACAAGGTGCTTAAAATCACCTGCAGAGGAAATTTCTGGCAGTCTTCTCAAGATGAATGAAATTTGTTTTCTCTTTTTCTCATCTCTGCAATCTGGGTGAATATTAAAAGAGATCTTTATAAAGAGATAGGCCAGTTGTAACCTTCCTCCTAGTTGTGCAATATCACCTACACTCTCAAGTACCTGGCTGAGACACATGGGCTCAAAGACTAGGGGATGTGGCTCCTAAAACCCAGTCTTGTGGGGATCATATTATACCTTACTCATGGCCCTCACAACTGCCTGCCATCCTCTGTCCTCTGTAAGTACCCCACTGTTGGAAGTCGGTTCTCTTCAGACTGATCTGAGCCAGGAATCTCAAATCTATGTGGAGACCGTGTCACCTTTACTATTCAACAGGGACATTCCCCCCTGCAGTGAGCCTTACTTCTCACCAGGTGCTATTGTCTCCGAGACAGACTGTACCATTCGCCATCTACTCCATTAACTAGCAAGGCTCCTAATGTTGGTTTTCTGAAAACTGAGAATGATTTCTTCATGACTCCGTGTCTATCATAAGTGGGAAAATTAAAGCAGTCAAAAGATTATGTGACTTTTCTGACATCTTCCTATTCCCTGGGAATTTTTGATTTGCAGTCTTTGTAATGGGACTACCATCTCCGTGAGGGCTATGACTGCACCTGTTTTTGCTTATCTTTGTTCCTTCTTTCAGATCCTAGTACTGATTTGGGTATCTGGTAGATGCTCAGACATTTAACCTGTCCAGTAGCGGATTGAATGCATCTACTTTGGCTGTGCACTGTCCTGGGTGCTTTGAATATAATATGTATAAGACACAGTTCTTGCCATCAAAACCTGGCACAGGACTAATCTTCCTAACATGTCTTTCAGCGCTTGAGCAAAACAATTTAAGTGGAAATTCCTGTTCAACCTCTGGATTAGGGATTCTAAAGGAAATTCTGCTCCCAAATGTCTCTCCCATGAGCCAGGCAATTCATGATATTTTCTGCATTTATTAACAAGGATGACAGGGACTTCCCTGGTGATCCAGTGCCTAAGACATCGAGCTCCCAGTGCATGAGTCCTGAGTTTGATCCTTGGTGAGGAAACTAGATCCCACATGCTATGACTAAGAGTTCAGACGCCTCGACTAAAGATCCTACATGCCACAACTAAAGACCTGGCACAGCTAAATAAATGTTACAAACCAAAACAGGGCTTCCTTGGCAGCTCAGTCCAGGAGACATGGGCTCAATCTCTGGTCCAGGAAAAATCCACATGACGCATAGCAAATGAGTCTGTGCACCACAATGATTAAGCCTGTGCTCCACAGACAGGGAACTCATAACTACTGAAGCCCATGTGCCTATACTCCACAAGAGAAGCCATCGCAATGAGAAGCCCACACACTGCAATGAGAGAGTAGCTCCTGCTCAACACGACTAGAAAAAAGCTTGTGCAGCCATTAACACCCAGCATAGCCAAAAACAAGTAAATAGATGCAATTATAAAACAGACACCTCCCCCCAAATGATATCAGTCATGGCAAACCGAACTTATGGATGCTTTCACTGTGCTTGGCACTGGTACAAAGTGCCTTGCATATATTCTGTAGTTTTCACAGTCCACCCCATATATTAACAGCAGGTATTATGATAATTTTATTGATAAGGAAAGATAGGCTAAGAGAGGTTATGTGTCCCAGTCAGTATACCAACTACACAGCTGGTAAGTGGAGACAGTTTCTTTCAGCCTTGCCTGGTCAGATTTCAAAGACCAGACCTGTAACCATGCTCTGTTCTGCCTCCCACTCCTTTCTTAAGAATAAAGTAATATCTTCAAAAAAGGGAAATACATTGACAGGAATCACTTGGTATGACTCTGTCCCTTGTGGAAAACAAAACTGGGTACTTTTGGATTGGATTCTTCTAATATTCATTGTATGGGGACCAAGTGCTGTACCTGTACTTTGTGAGAGACCTGGGACTCTCCAGGGTCACATGGGGAACAAGCAGCAGACTGCTGGTCTGACTGGATCACGTTCTAGTATTCTTTCTACTGTACGGGGAGGGCAGCCTCTGGGCATTTCAGAAAGAGATTTTCTGTTCCACGTTTTCACCAGGGATGGGACTTCATGGAGCATTTTTGCATCTGGTCCAGAGTAGTTTAAGGAGACCAAACTGGTGACTGGAAAAATATATGCCCATCCATGTCTCTACAAATGGTGTGATTTCACTTCCTCTTATGGTTGAGTAATATTTCATTGTATATATGTACCACATTTTCTTTATGTGTTCATCTGTTGATGGACATTTAGGTTGCCATGTCCTAGCTATTGTAAATAGTGCTGCAGTGAACACTGGAGTGCACGTGTCTTTTTGAATTATGGTTTTCTTAGGGTGTATGCTTAGAGTCTATCAAACAGAGTGAAGTCAGAAAGAGAAAANGTTGATGGACATTTAGGTTGCCATGTCCTAGCTATTGTAAATAGTGCTGCAGTGAACACTGGAGTGCACGTGTCTTTTTGAATTATGGTTTTCTTAGGGTGTATGCTTAGAGTCTATCAAACAGAGTGAAGTCAGAAAGAGAAAAACAAATATTTCACATTAATGTGTCTATGTGGAATCTAGAAAAATGGTACAAATGAATCCATTTGCAAGATAGGAATAGAGATGCAGAGGTAGGGAATGGATGTGTAGACCTGGGGAGGCGGAGGTGAGTGGGATGAACTGGGAGATTGGGATTGACGTATATACACCCCTATACATAAAACAGATAACTATTGAGAACCTACTGTATAGGGAGCTCAGCTCAGTGCTCTGTTGTGACCCGGATTGGTGGGATGGAGGTGAGGGGGTGCAAGGGAGATCCAAGAGGGAAGGGAATATATGTATACTTATAGCTGATCGACTTCACTGTACATCAGAAACTAACACAACATTATAACACCACTATACCCCAATTAAAAGAACAAAAAGTCTTTGTACTTCTCTGATGATCCAGTGGTTAAGAATCCACCTGGAAATGCAGGGGATACGGTTTCAATTCCTGGTCCAGCAAGATCCCATATGGCACAAAGCAACTAAGCCCATGTACCACAACTACTGAGCTCAAGCTCTAGAGCCCACAAGCCACAGCCACTGAGCTGGAGGGCTTACTGAAGTCCACGTGCCAGGGGCCCTGCTTCTCGATAAGAGAAGTCACTGCAACGAGAAGTCAGAGCACCACGACAAACAACTGTGATGCTGGAGAAGACTCCCGAGAGTCCCTTGGAGCAACTACACAAAGTCCTCGGGGAGCAGTGAAGACACAGCACAGCCAAAAATAAAGAAAAAATAAAAATATGTGACCAAAAAGGCCAGTGATGGTCCTGTCTGATCTAGGGCTGCCTTTCTTGAAGGATGTACAAAGAGTCTGCCTGCCAGCCTCTCTCGCCCTCTAAACCAACAGTTCTCAATGGTGATGATTTTGCCCCCTAGGACATGTGGCAATGTGGCGAGACATTTTTGATTGTTGTAACTGTAGCCTATGTGTGCCACTGGAATTTCATGGGCAGAGGCTAAACATCCTACAAGGCACAGAAAATCTAGACAGTTTAACAGCTAGGATATATAAATTAATTCTATAAAATACACTGTGTAGGCCCAGACCACCTTATCTGCCTCCTGAGAAATCTGTATGCAGGTCAAAAAACAATGTTTAGAACTGGACATGGAACAACAGACTAGTTTCAAATAGGGAAAGGAGTACGTCAAGGCTGTATATTGTGACCCTGCTTATTTAACTTATATGCAGAATACATCATGCGAAATGCTGGCCTGGATGAAGCACAAGCTGGAATCAAGATTGCCGGGAGAAATATCAATAACCTCAGATAAGCAGATGACACCACCTTTATGGCAGAAAGCGAATAAGCACTAAAGAGTCTCTTAATGAAAATGAAGGAGGAGAGTGAAAAAGTTTGCTTCAAACTCAACATTAAAAAAACTAAGATCATGGCATCCTATCCTATCATTTCATGGCAAATAGATGGGGAAACAGTGGAGATGGTGAGAGACTGTTTTTTGGGGGCTCCAGAATCACTGCAAATGGTGACTGCAGCCATGAAATTAAAAGACTCTTGCTCCTTGGAAGAAATGCTATGACCAACCTAGACAGTATATTAAAAAACAGAGACATTACTTTGCCAACAAAGGGCCATCTAATCAAAGCTATGGTTTTTCCAGTAGTCATGTATGGATGTGAGAGCTGGACTATAAAGAAAGCTGAATGAAGAATTGATGGTTTTGAACTGTGGTGTTGGAGAAGACTCTTGAGAGTCCCTTGGACTGCAAGGAGATCCAACCAGTCCATCCTAAAGGAAATCAGTTCTGAATATTCACTGGAAGGACTGATGCTGAAGCTGAAACTCCAATACTTTGGCCACTTGATGTGAAGAACCGACTAATTTGAAAAGACCCTGATGCTGGGAAAGATTGAAGGTGGGGAGGAGAAGGGGACAACAGAGGATGAGATGGTTGAATGGGATCACCAACTCGATGGATATGAGTTTAAGTAAACTCTGGGAGTTGGTGAGGGACAGGGAAGCCTGGCATGCTGCAGTCCATGGGGTCGCAAACAGTCAGACACGACTGAGTGACTGAACTGAAGCTGACTGAGGCCCATTAAAGAGAAGGGAGATGTTTTACTTATTTATTTGAACACGATGTTCTTTAAAAATATTTCTCTCACTCCCAAGTATGACAGACATGTAATAGTATCCTGAATTTTTTTTAAACTCCTGTATTTGGAAAACAAATTATTATACAGCAACTAATAAAATATTAATTGGGGTCCTTTTTCTATCTAAATAACCTAGAACAAAACAGAATGATGAAGCTACTTTTTAATACAGCCAGTGAAGTAAACATCAAACAGATGGTCATGGAAAATTAAAATAATTTCCTGTAAATGAAGAGAAATGTGAAATGAGGTTAATATAAACCTTTAATTCGCTGACTGCTTTCTGGGACTTTGAGAAGCATTCCGTTTAGCAATATTTCCACTTACGTGGCACACAGTCTGTGTTTTTTTCCTCTGCTACTTGTTTTGGGTAACCAAGAATTCACCTTTAAGTACCCTGCGATAGGAACTGGGACCCCAGAGCTGCAGTTGCTCAGGGTCTTGGGTGTAACTGGGCCGAGGGCTTGAAACCCAGAGACTGAGTGGGATCTCTCCAGGGACAGCAATAGCAACCTGTTTTCTTCTTCTTCTTTTAAAATTGAAGCATGGCTGATTTACATTATTATATTACCTTTAGATGTACAACATAGTGATTCAATACTTTTATAGACTATACTCCCTTTAAAGTTATTACAAAATAGTAGCTGCTTTCCCTGTGCTTAACAATATGTTTTTGCTCATCTATTTTATACATAGTAACTTTCATCCTTTTCATCCTATTTGCCTATCTTGACCCTCCCCACTACCCCTCTCAACTGGTAACCACTAGTTAGTCAACATGGCTAATTGTCAGGGAAATGCAAATCAAAACCACAGTGAAATATCATCTTACACCTGTCAGAAAGGCTATCATCAGAAAGGCCACAAATAGCAAGTGTTGGGTAGGGCGTGCAGAAAAGGGAACTCTCATACATTGTTAGCGGGAATGTAAATTGGTTCAGCCACCTGTCTTCCGAAGCCAGCCTCCTCATTTTAGGCTCCTCAAGGCTGTGACCTCTGCAGAGTAAAGCCTTCTTCTCATAAAATACTTTAAGAAACATTTTTTTTTTTT
>SJYV01042817.1:924972-1040802 GCA_006410875.1 Neotragus pygmaeus | reverse complement strand
CTAAAGGAAATCAGTTCTGAATATTCACTGGAAGGACTGATGCTGAAGCTGAAACTCCAATACTTTGGCCACTTGATGTGAAGAACCGACTAATTTGAAAAGACCCTGATGCTGGGAAAGATTGAAGGTGGGGAGGAGAAGGGGACAACAGAGGATGAGATGGTTGAATGGGATCACCAACTCGATGGATATGAGTTTAAGTAAACTCCGGGAGTTGGTGAGGGACAGGGAAGCCTGGCATGCTGCAGTCCATGGGGTCGCAAACAGTCAGACACGACTGAGTGACTGAACTGAAGCTGACTGAGGCCCATTAAAGAGAAGGGAGATGTTTTACTTATTTATTTGAACACGATGTTCTTTAAAAATATTTCTCTCACTCCCAAGTATGACAGACATGTAATAGTATCCTGAATTTTTTTTAAACTCCTGTATTTGGAAAACAAATTATTATACAGCAACTAATAAAATATTAATTGGGGTCCTTTTTCTATCTAAATAACCTAGAACAAAACAGAATGATGAAGCTACTTTTTAATACAGCCAGTGAAGTAAACATCAAACAGATGGTCATGGAAAATTAAAATAATTTCCTGTAAATGAAGAGAAATGTGAAATGAGGTTAATATAAACCTTTAATTCGCTGACTGCTTTCTGGGACTTTGAGAAGCATTCCGTTTAGCAATATTTCCACTTACGTGGCACACAGTCTGTGTTTTTTTCCTCTGCTACTTGTTTTGAGTAACCAAGAATTCACCTTTAAGTACCCTGCGATAGGAACTGGGACCCCAGAGCTGCAGTTGCTCAGGGTCTTGGGTGTAACTGGGCCGAGGGCTTGAAACCCAGAGACTGAGTGGGATCTCTCCAGGGACAGCAATAGCAACCTGTTTTCTTCTTCTTCTTTTAAAATTGAAGCATGGCTGATTTACATTATTATATTACCTTTAGATGTACAACATAGTGATTCAATACTTTTATAGACTATACTCCCTTTAAAGTTATTACAAAATAGTAGCTGCTTTCCCTGTGCTTAACAATATATTTTTGCTCATCTATTTTATACATAGTAACTTTCATCCTTTTCATCCTATTTGCCTATCTTGACCCTCCCCACTACCCCTCTCAACTGGTAACCACTAGTTAGTCAACATGGCTAATTGTCAGGGAAATGCAAATCAAAACCACAGTGAAATATCATCTTACACCTGTCAGAAAGGCTATCATCAGAAAGGCCACAAATAGCAAGTGTTGGGTAGGGCGTGCAGAAAAGGGAACTCTCATACATTGTTAGCGGGAATGTAAATTGGTTCAGCCACCTGTCTTCCGAAGCCAGCCTCCTCATTTTAGGCTCCTCAAGGCTGTGACCTCTGCAGAGTAAAGCCTTCTTCTCATAAAATACTTTAAGAAACATTTTTTTTTTTTGGATGCAAACCAGACACTGTGTGAACACTGAGAGTATGTACAGTAAGAAAATGATTGACGTGACCCCTGTCAATGCGGAGATTACGGCCCAGCCAGGGAGAGACAGAGGCAACTGAAAATCTCATAAATGACCCTTCTTTAACTACAAATGTGGTAAGTGTGATGGGGTAAATACCAGAGGATTTGATGAAGGCATACACCAGGGAACCCTGACCAAGTCTCCATATCTGGGGATAGGAGTAGGGTAGGAGGATAGGGAGGTTTGTTTGGAGGTGATGTTTAAATTGAAATCTGTAGAATTAATGAGCAGTCTGGGGAAAATTGTTCCAAGCACCACGAGCCACCTCACAGCTTCTGCTTGCTTATATTTTTGGTTCAAATGTAAATTTACCCCGCATACAGGTCTTCATGCCTTTTCAGCTCCAGTTATTAATTCTCCACATATAGCCTTACTGTTGCATAGTTCTGCCTTCACTTCATAAGGGAAGCTGACTAGGTCAGTTCACTTTTTACCCTTGGCATGTAGGACTTGCAAGTTATTCCTATTTCTGCAACTAGAGTCAGATTTCTTCGTGGGCAGAAGCTAGGGTCATCAGATAACCTTACCTTGTGTACTCTGGAAATCTTCCTGGTCCTTGCCATATGACAATTCCTCTTTCACATGGGCAAAGAGGGAGTTTTAGATTGCATGGCAATGCAACAGTTGGGCTATTCCAATATCATGTGTAATTTCCCTTGTGACAATGAGAGTGTAAAGGAAAGCATGAAACACTCTTCTCCATCTTTATGTCTTTCTCTAAATTGGTCATTTTGTGCATAAAAGAGGAGGCGTGTCCTTGCTCTACATCTCCACTGAGCTCAGCTATAGATGCACTTCTCTATCTGTGCTGCTGAAAACAGAGGATGATCTTGTTTGGATTTCTCAAATAATTCAAGTTAGAACCAGAGAAGTAGTGTAGAAAATATTATTTAATATTATCTTGAGTAGAAAATAAAATGACTTCATTGAAAAATGCTTTTGGATGACTCCCACCCTTTAGAGTTCACAGCCTTTCACAAAATTACTTAATTTAGGGTTGATGAAAAGAAGGGGATCTCTTATGTTAGGCCATGAATTACCCTAAAACAGGCAGGGATGCTACCTGATACCTCTTTGGTATTCACAACAATGCACACAGTAGGGGATGAATAAACGGTGATGCCTGAGAAGACTGCCCTGTAAATATTCAGTTCAATGAACAGAAGCAGGAGAGCATGAAGTCTTAGCCCTGTCCAACTCTTTGGGATCTCATTGACATCATTTCTCAAGACATTTTTTTGGGAGGTCATTCTTCCATTGTAGCATTTCTATTACAGGATCATCAGTATTATTATTATTGTCATCATCATCGCCAACACTCACTCTGAGTTGTCTAGTAAGAGTTTTTATTAAGGGGGACCTTAACATGAGTACAGAAGCTTGGTTGTCTTGCTCATTCATCTGTCTGGCCATCCATCCAAACACTGAGCATTTTAAGTAAGACTGTCTTGGTTCTGAAGCTATTTAAAGTCTGGTAGCACCATTTTGACCACAGGCAAGTACTTCTTAGTGGTTTACATTCTCCAGTTCAGTCACTCAGTTGTGTCCGACTCTTTGTGAACTCATGAATTGCAGCACGCCAGGCCTCCCTGTCCATCACCAACTCCCGGAGTTCACCTAAACTCATGTCCATCGAGTTGGTGATGTCATCCAGCTATCTTAAGCTACATATAATGGGAGAGTGGGGTAGAGTGGGGGATATTAGTGAACTGTGTGTGTGTGTGTGGTGTGTGTGAATATGAGTATACTTAGTAGCAAGCAAGTACAGATTTCCTTATCAGCTACTTTTGAATGAGACCAATGAATATGTAAAACTATTTTGGAGATTTATATGGCTTTCCTTGGGAAAACCTCAAGGTCTTGAACAAAGACCTTTTATGAGAAGCCACAAATAATAAAAGCCACTCATTTAAAGAAAGCATGCACAAAGAGGAGACTCTAACTCAAAGGAAACATTGAGAAATAGGGAGGCCATTGAGAAATAAGGAAGAACCTTAATGAAGAGGAAGTAGGGTAGGAAGGGGGTAAGCAAAATGTATCATGCTTAAAAAAATTAGTATAGCTCTCCTACTTCTCTGCCAAAAATAGTCTCAGACATTGAGACAGAAATTAGGACTCCAGGAGGTAAAAGGACCCTAACTCTAGCCCTAAAGAATTCCCTGTCGCTCCCCTAGACTCTCTGTACCTCAACTCTGTCACTCAAAACCACTAAAGCCTGGTTTTCAAAATTTCTATGAAGCTGTCCTTGATGCTTCAAAATAGTATAAGGTAGAATTTCATTTCTGCAACCATAACTCCCACCCTGCTCATCTCTCTACTAAGGACTCCTTAATTTATGTTATTTACTTCTCTGGACCTGCTAACCTGGCTATGGACTTATAGGCAGGGGTTTTGTTCAGGTTGTCTTTTAATTTCTAGAGCTTAGCACAGATACCCTATCGATACAATAAACATTTGAGAAAGGGAAGAGAAATAAAGGAGTACTTAGATGACTATTATATTAACTAGACAAAAAGACATATTCAGTGAGACTTTAGATATTCATTCATTTGTTCAATCAACCAAGAAATACCAGTGTTAACTAAATGTGAATCACTGGGATAAGACATGGTTTTAGTCCATAAGGGTTTAATCTCTATTAGGGGATTCAGTCATATCCAGCTCTTTGTGACCACACAGACTGTAGCCTGCCAGGCTTCTCTGTTTCTGGAATTCTCCAGGCAAGAATACTTCAGTGGGTAACCATTTCCTTCTCAGGGGGATCTTCCCAACTCAGAAATCAAAACTGGGTCTCCTGCATTGCAGGAAGATTCTTTACTGTCTGAGCCACCAGGGATGACCCTGATGCTGGCAAAAGGAGAAGTGGAAGGCAGAAGATGAGATGGTTAGATAGCATCACCAAATCAATGGATATGAATCTGAGCAAACTCTGAGAGATAGTGAAGGACAGGGAAGCCTGGTATGCTGTAGTCCATGGGGTTGCAAAGAGTCAGACACAACTTGGTGACTAAGCAGCAATAACAAAGTGGACTCAGACTTATCAATAGGCAAGCAAAATGCAATGTGATACTGAGAGGTAGGTAGTGGTAATGGTGAATGTGATTAATGCCACAAAATTGTATACTTAATGATGGCTAAAATAGCACTGAGTTGGTGATTACATGGGTGTATGCAATTGTCAAAACCCACCAAATTGAATATTTGTGATCTGTGCTTTTAATTGTATGTTAATTATTTCTCAATTAAAAAAACAATAAAAAAAACAAGAGGTGTTTATATGAGCAACAGGAGGGGCACCAAATCCTCCTAAGTGTTTGGGGTCAGGGAAGGCTTCTTAAAGGACAGAAACCCAACTACATGAAACATCAAAGAGAGGTTTATACATTTAAAAGAAGTGAAAAGAGAATCAGAGATAGGAAGTGACATGTCCAAGGTCACATCTGGCTGATGGTAGAGCTGGAAAAAAAACCCAGTGTTTTGATTCCTAAGCCAGGGCTCATTTCATAAACCCATTGTGCCAGTTATTATCTAATGGCTTTCAGCCCCAAGCCCACTGCTCCATGTTCTGCTCTGTGACGCTGCATTTCCCAGACACTTGAGTTTCCAAGTTAGGTCCTGCCAGTGAGAGGCAGTGGTGGACATTTTTAGGCAGGAGGCAGGGAGAGGAGGCAGTGTGCAGCTCTAGTCAGGGTTCTGAGCACCCGCCCTGTAGTGACCCTTTGGAGATCCAAGTACTAGCCATCTAGAGATCCCACCAAGAAGCCCTAGTGCCAAGCCCCTAACCCCAGAGTATGAGTTCAGATCTGAATGGAAACGAAACCAAACTTATGATCTTTCTCCCCAGACTGAGTCTTCTAGTGCTTCCAAGCTTGGGGAATGACAGGTTATCCAAGGAGTTACTCTTGACATCTGCCTTTCCGTCCCTCTGTCTGTCCAAAACCAACACCAAGTCGTGACCATTCTACTTCCTAAAAACCCCTTAGATATGTTCATTTCTTATCCCTACTCTCACCATAGGCTAGGCTACTACCACCTCTTGCCTGGACTTCCATAATCCTTTCCTAACTGATCTGGCATTCACTCTGCCCATCCTTCTTGACTTTCCATTCTCCCTTGATTTAATGTAGTTTTCAGCCACTTAATCAGGAGACTTAATGTCCAGTCACAGTTCTGTTGGTGTCAGTCCTGTCTTGGGCAAATTAGTTCATTTTACTTGTTTCTAGTTTCCCCAGTTATAAAATAACAGGATTTATATGTATACCAACAGTTTTATGACAAAGGAAGGTTTAAAAGAGGAAGCAGAACTGTACCTGGACATTGAAGGATGAAAAGGTCTTTGATCTGTGTTTCAGGAGAAAACTATGGCCCAAAGGACAGGTAAAGTGTTCGTATGTGTGTGTTTAGGAATAGCACAAAATCAGAAATAGCTGGCAACTGTATTATAAAGTTGATTTCCTGGAATATGTGATGAGATGGCCTACAACACTGTTCCTTCTTGTCTTCCTCATCTTATTAAATGACACCAGCATCCAGGACTATGACAGGCTGTATATTGTCACTAAGCTTATTTAACTTGCATGCACAGTACTTGTATGAAATGCTGGGCTGGATGAATCACAAGCTGGAATCAAGATTTCTGGGAGAAATATCAACTACCTCAGATATGCAGATGATACCACCCTAATGGCAAAGAGTGAAGAGGAACTAAAGAGCCTCTTGATGAAGGTGAAAGAGCAGAGTGAAAAGTTGGCTTAAAACTAAACCTTAAAGAAAATTAAGATCATGGCAGCCAGTGCCATCACTTCATGGCAAATAGATCAGGAAAAAGTGGAAGCAGTGACAGATTTTATCTTCTTGGGCTCCAAAATCACTGTGGACAGCAACTGTAGCCATGAAATTAAAAGATGCTTGGTCCTTGGAAGGAAAATGATGACAAACCTAGACAGTGTATTAAAGAGGAGAGACATCACTTTGCCGACCTAGGTTTATATAGTCAAAGCTATGGTTTTTTTCCAGTAGTCATGTATGGATATGAAAGTCAGACCATAAAGAAGGCCGTGAGCACTGAATAACTGATGCTTTAGAACTGTGGTGCTGGAGAAGACTCTTGAGAGTCCCGTGGACAGCAAGGAGATCCAACCAGCCAATCCTAAAAGAAATCAGTCCTGAACATTCATTGGAAGGAATGATTCTGAAGTTCCAATACTTTAGATGTGAAGAGTCGACTCGTTAGAAAAGACCCTGATGCTGGAAAAGATTGAAGATAAGAGGAGAAGCGGACAACAGAGGATGAGATGGTTAGATAGCATCACAGACTCAATGGACATNCATTGGAAGGAATGATTCTGAAGTTCCAATACTTTAGATGTGAAGAGTCGACTCGTTAGAAAAGACCCTGATGCTGGGAAAGATTGAAGATAAGAGGAGAAGCGGACAACAGAGGATGAGATGGTTAGATAGCATCACAGACTCAATGGACATGAATTTGAACAAATTCTAGGAGATAGAGAAGGACAGAGGAGCCTGGTGTGCTGCAGTTCATGAGATCACAAAGAGTCGGAGATGACTTAGTGACTGAACAACAACAACCAACTAGGAACCGCTTAATCCAAAACCTCAGTCCAAAGCCACTGTCTATGATTCCTCTATTTTTTTTCCCACCTACCCACATTCTTTAAGGAGATATCCCACGTCCAAGGTCAGAGAAGCCCCAGCAAGATGGTAGGTGCTGGAGTGGTGGCTGTGCGGCGCTGGAGCAACTTTGAGGAGATACTTCAGGTCCAAGGGCAAAGGAGAAGCCCAAGCAAGATGGTAGTGGGGGCAGTTTTACATTTAGAATCAAACCCCATTCCTGCCAGAGACGCTCAGAGGGCTCAAACAAACCGTGTGCGTACCAGGACCCAGAGACCCCTCAGAGATTGAGACAAAAGTGTGTTTGAGAGTCTCCTGTGGAGGTACAGGTCAGCAGTGGACTGCTGCAGGGGCAGGGGCTCTGGGTGCAGCAGACTTGGGTATGGCATAAGCTCTCTTGGAGGAGGTGTCCATTAACTCCACCACAGAGCTGCCAGAACTTATACAGGACTGGGAAATAGACTTTTGGAGGGCATAAACAGAACCTTATGTGTACCAGGACACAGGAGAGAGAAGCAGTGACCCCACAAGAGACTGACCCAGACTTGCCCGGGAGTGTCCAGGAGTCTCTAGCAGAGGCATGGGTTGGTGGTGGTCTGCTACAGGGTTGGGGCACTGAATATAGCAGTACATGCATGGGACCTTTTGAAGGAGGCTGCCTTTATCTTCATTACCTCCACCACAATCTGGCCCAGGTAAATAATGGGGAGGGAACACAGCTCCACCCATCAACAGAAAATAGGATCAAAATTTACTGAGCATCATTTCGGTTCAGTCTCTCAGCCCTGTCTGAAACTGCAACCCCATGGACTGCAGCATGCCAGGCTACCCTGTACATCACCAACTCCCAGAGTTTACTCAAACTCATGTCCTTTGAGTCGGTGATGCCATCCAACCAACTCATCCTCTGTCGTCCCCTTCTCTTCCCACCTTCAATCTTTCCAGCATCAGGATCTTTTCAAATGAGTCAGTTCTTCCCATCAGGTGGCCAAAATATTGGAGTTACAGCTTCAGCATCAGTCCTTCCAATGAATATTCAGGACTGATTTCCTTTAGGATGGACNAGCAAGGAGAGATAAGAAAGCATTCCTCAGTGGTCAGTGCAAAGAAACAGAGGAAAACAACAGAATGGGAAAGACTAGAGATCTCTTCAAGAAAACTAGAGATACCAAGGGAACATTTCATGCAAAGATGGGATCAATAAAGGACAGAAATGGTAGGGACTTAACAGAAACAGAAGATATTAAGAAGAAGTGACAAGGATACACAGAAGAACTATACAAAAAATATCTTCATGACTCATATAACTATGATGGTGTGATCACTTACCTGTCCAGCCAGACAACCTGGAATGTGAAGTCAAGTGGGCTTTAGGAACCATCTCTACGAACAAAGCTAGTGGAGGTGGTGGAATTCCAGTTGAGCTATTTCAGATCCTAAAAGATGATGCTGTGAAAGTGCTGTATTCAATATGCAAGCAAATTTGGAAAATTCAGCAGTGGCCACAGGACTGGAAAAGGTCAATTTTCATTCCAATCCCAAAGAAAGGCAATGCCAAAGAATGTTCCAACTACTACACAATTGTACTCATCTCACATGCTAGCAAAGTAATGCTCAAAATTCTCTAAGCCAGGCTTCAACTGTACGTGAACTGTGAACTTCCAGATGTTCAAGCTGCTTTTAGAAAAGGTAGAGGAACCAGAGATCAAATTGCCAACATTCGCCAGATCATGGAAAAAGTAAGAGAGTTCCAGAAACACATCTATTTCTGCTTTATGGACTATGCCAAATCCTTTGACTATATGGATCACAACAAACTGTGGAACTCTTAAAGAGATGGGAATACCAGACCACCAGACCTGCCTCCTGAGAAACCTGTATGCAAGTCAAGAAGCAACAATTAGAACCAGACATGGAATAACAGACTGGTTCCAAATAGGGAAAGGAGTACATCAAGGCTGTATAATGTCATCCTGCTTATTTAACTTATATGCAGAGTACATCATGAGAAATGCTGGGCTGGATGAAGCACAAGCCAGAATCAAGATTTCTGGGAGAAATATCAATAACCTCAGATATGCAGATGACACCACCCTTATGGCAGAAAGCAAATAAGAACTAAAGAACTTCTTGATGAAAGTGAAAGAGGAGAGTGGAAAAGCTGGCTTAAAACTCAGCATTCAAAAAACTAACATCATGGCATCTAGTCCCATCATTTCATGGCAAATAGATGGGGAAACAATGAAAACAATGAGAGACTTTACTTTTGGGGGCTCCAAAATCACTGTAGATGGTGATTGCAGCCAAGAAATTAAAAGATGCTTGCTCCCTGGAAGAAAAGCTATGACAAATTTAGACAGCATATTAAAAAGCAGAGACATTACTTTGCTGACAAAAGTCCATTTTATCAAAGCTATAATTTTTCCAGTAGTCAGGCATGGATGTGAGAGTTGGACCATAAAGAAAGCTGAGTGTCGAAGAAGTGATGCTTTTGAACTGTGGTGTTGGAGAAGACTCTTGAGAGTCCCTTGGACAGCAAGGAGATCAAACCAGTCCATCCTAAAAGAAATTAGTCCTGAATATTCATTGAAAGGACTGATGCTGAATCTGAAACTCCAGTATTCTGGCCACCTGATACAAAGAACTGACTCACTGGAAAAGACCATGATGCTAGGAAAGACTGAGGGCAGGAGGAGAAGGGAACAACAAAGAATGAGGTGGATTGCATCACTGTCTCAATGGACATGAGTTTGAGCAAGCCACGGGAGTTGGTGATGGACAGGGAATCCTGGCATGCTACAGTCTATGGGGTTGCAAAGAGTCGGGCACAACTGAGCCACTGAAATTAATGATCCATTGTCTTTAGAATCATATTCAAACTCCTTCACACATCTGGGACTCTTCATAATGTGCTCACAGCCTGCCTAATCATCTCTATCCATCCTCACACCATGCATAATTTTAAATATTTAAAAATAATTTAAGTAAAAACTTTAAATAATAGTTTTATTGAAATAATATCACATTTAAATCCATTTTATATTCGTGGTATACATCAGAATTTAGCAAGTCACTCACATTAAGTCATTTGTCATTCGTAGTGACCATACAGGGCAGGCAAGCAGTTGAGCATCTCTGTTTATTAAAATAAACTTTTAATTTATAATAGATTTAGATTTACAGAAATGTTTAAAGACAAGGCAGAGAGAGCCTAACATCCCTGCACTCAGTTTCTGTTATTATATTTTGCACTAACATGGTACATTTGACACGTTTGTGAGCGACTATTGATCCACTGGCATTAGCTGAAGTCCATACTTCATCCAGATTTCCTCACTTTTTCCCTACTGTCCTTCTTCTGTTCTAGGATCTCATCAAGGAAACAGCAGAACATTTAGTTCTCAAGTCTTCTTAGGCTTCTCTTGGCTGTGAACATTTTTCCGACTTTCCTTGTTTTTTATGATCTTTATGAGAGCTTCCGAGGAGTACTGATCAGGTATTCTGTAGAAAGGCCCTCAATTGGGATTTTTTCCAAGTTTTTTTCCCTCTTGATTATACTGAGGTGATGCATTTTTAGGAGGAAGATCCCAGAGAAGTGCCTTTCTCATCTCATCATTCTAAGGGTGCACAGGATCAAGTGTGGTACATATATACAATGAAATACTGCTCAGATTTAAAAAGGAATGAAATTTTGCCATTTGTAGTAACATGGATGGACCTAGAGCTTATTATACCAAGTGGAGTAAGTCAGATAGAGAAAGACAAATATTACATGGTATCACTGAATATGTGTAACCTAAAAATGTTGAATACAGATGAATCTATTTGCAAAACAGAAACAGATTAACAGACATAGAAAAAACAAAAACACATGGTTCCCAAAGGGGAAAGAGAAGAGTTAGGGAGAAATTAAGAGTGTGGGATTAACAGACACATACTAACTACTACATATAAAATAGACATGCAACCTGGATTTACTGTGGATTTACTGTGGACAGGGAACTATATTCACTATTTTGTAATAACCTATAATGGAAAATAATCAGAAAAAATATAAAGCTGGATTACTTTGTTGTACCCCCTCACCCTGAAATTAACACACAACTGTAAATCAACTATACTTCAAAAAAAAAGAAAAGATGGCTTATCACTGTTGATGCAAGTTTTGGTTACCTGGCTGAGACAGTGTTTGTCAGGTTTCTCTCCAGTAAACTGAGCTTTTTCCCTTCCTTTTTCACACTGTACTGTTTGGAAGGAAGTCACTATGCATAGCACATCCAGTGGTAGGGAGTGATGCCCTCCTTCTGGAAAACATATACCTAATTATTTGGAATTCTTTTGGATGGGAGACTGATGCTAGGAAAGATTGAAAGCAGGAGCAGAAGGGGATGACAGAGGATGAGATGGTTGGATGGCATCACTGACTTGATGGACGTGAGTTTGAGCAAGCTCCAGGAGTTGGTGATGGACAGGGAAGCCTGGCATGCTACAGTCCACGGGGTTGCAGACTCAGACAAGACTGAGCGACTGAATGGAATTGAACTTGGATGGGAGATCTGATTCTTTGCCCCCATTTATTTATTCAGTCCATCATTTATATCAGTGTGGACTTATGGGTGTTTATTTTATGCCCTGGGTTCTAATTCAATACTACTTTATTTCTCCCTCAAACTGCTCCAACCTGAGTCACTGGGAGGTTTCTCCATGGCCCCTATGCTCCTACCACTGGCTTGCCTCATAAATTTCCTGCTCTAGTTCTGGGATTAGTCATTTCTCCAAGCAGTCCTGGTTCCCTTTACTGGAGGACGATATTAGAAACCAAGATCTAGGCATTGGCAGGTCATTTCTCCTAGGCCCTCTCAGCTAAGGTAGCTATTATTCCTGTTCTAATGGAAAACAGTAAGGATTCAGGAGACTTTCATCATTTCTTGAAAATACCAAAACTATCCTGTAGTCTCACTGCTTTAAACACCTCTCCCTCACTTTTCTGTTCAGTGAAGTAGCTCCTGGTACACCTTGTGAGTTTTCTCCTTGTAATGTCCTCTCCTCTCCCTCATCAGTTAGTTTCTTCCTCCACGCTCCCATGCTACTAGTTAATAGCACCAGCATATGTTGGAGCCAGTTAATGTTCCCTTGATTGGCAACCCTGTTGTTGCTCGTCTAGCACACCTAGTAGGTGCTCAGTAAACATGGAATGAACTATGTTTAAAAACAAAGACACTATCTGAACATAAAGAATAGGCATAGATATGAAAAGGATGTCTTGTATGATGTGTGAAGTCCTCTGACCTCTGCCCTTCCTACTTCCTACTTAGAATTCTTTATTTTGGTTACAATTTACAGAATCATATATGGAAAACAGGGCCACAGGGTCCTTGCAGGTCATCCAGGTAAGGTTTTCATGGTCTCAGTCCTAGAGCAGCCATTCCTAAATACTACTGCACACGAGAATCACCTGTTAGTATACAGAGTCCTTTCCCCAACCTCCACTCTAGAAATATGATTTCAGAATGTCTGGAATGGGAACTATAGATCTTATATTTGATATCCTCTCCCTGAAGTGAGCCAGTAAAGCCAAAGCAGACAGTCTGCAATCTAATAATTTCAGAACATCTGTGAAATACAGAATCTCTAGTTAATCTGTGATATTTGAATGGTTAAAAATTCTGCCAGAACCTATATCTCCTTCCATGGTAGACATACAGGCGAACTAAAATACATAAATGTAAGTGAAGAGAGATCAAACTGCCTCAGAGGAGCCTGCTGGCAACTTTTCAGTATTGTAACTTTTTCATTTTCTTTACAAGGTTAAATTGGGCCAAACCAAATTTTAAAGCAACAGTTCAGAGTCTGATAACTGTGCAGTCCATCTAGTCTCAAAGGTCATGACTTATCTGAAGCTCCCTCATCCTGTGCTGTGGTTTTGAGAAATACACTGCTGGGAACAAGGAACTGAGTTAACAGGGTATAATCTGTCAGTCCTTAGAGCTATGCCAAAGTCACTTAGGGATGTTGTCTTGCTCATCTTCCACAGGCAAAGATGGTTTTACAGTAAACCTGTTTTATAGCAAATGTCTTCTTTACAAGTAAATTTATAAAAGACTTTTCTTTCCTCCTTTCCCTTCTCTCCAAAACTCACACTCACAAAACTCATTTGTTTGAATTCTGTACAATGATACAATAGATAGCAATCTGAATTTTAGAATATTTTAAAAAATAATTATAGTTTATAGCTTTCAACTATATTTAATGACACAAATGAAGCTGGAAACATATTGACAGAGATGCTAACACAATGAGATTCTTCAAAGTATAGAAGAGCAAACTTATAATTAGTTTGAATGCACCATTTCCGGTAAATTGTGCTTTATAAAAATCAAATGTCTTAATTTTTTATTATAAAGTATACTCCTCCTTCTACAACCTTGTTTATTTTGTGATTTTTGTTAATAGCATAATTTTTTTTTCATAGTCAGCAAAGGATAAACGGAGAAGGCAATGGCACCCCACTCCAGTTCTCTTGCCTGGAAAATCCCATGGATGGAGGAGCCTGATGGGCTGCAGTCCATGGGTCGCTGAGGGTTGGACACGACTGAGCGGCTTCACTTTCCCTTTTCACTTTCATGCATTGGAGAAGGAAATGGCAACCCACTCCAGTGTTCTTGCCTGGAGAATCCCAGGGATGGGGGAGCCTGGTGGGCTGTCGTCTATGGGGTTGCACAGAGTCGGACATGACTGAAGTGACTTAGCAGCAGCAGCAGCAGCAAAAGATAAACATTTCAGTTTGGCCCTAAATGACCACACTTTCACTAATTTTTGTGATGATAATAATAAAAGTCAACGATTTTGAATGCTTGCCTTGTGTCAGTCATGTNATGACTGAAGTGACTTAGCAGCAGCAGCAGCAGCAAAAGATAAACATTTCAGTTTGGCCCTAAATGACCACACTTTCACTAATTTTTGTGATGATAATAATAAAAGTCAACGATTTTGAATGCTTGCCTTGTGTCAGTCATGTTACATGCATTATTTTATCCAACCCTCATATCAACTCTGTGAAGTGGGTAGATACTATTATTATTCCCATTCTCATAGAGGTTAAATAACCCATGTAAAGTCAAACTGCTAATTTAGCTTTGACTGAAGATTTAGCTGGATTCTATAGTACAACAGACCACATTTTGGACCATCACATCTCCAAATGACTAGCATCTCCAGTGACTCTTTAGGTGCTGGGGCTGCACACATTGATGCACTGATGACAACAATGATGATAGAAAATAATTTATATACAATATTTTTAAAGCAAACTTTCACTGAAGAATGACATCAACAAGATGGTGGAAGCGGAATTTCAGCTGTCACCTCACACCCCTCCCTCCCCCCAGCCAAACATCAATTTTGACAATCTCCATGTTGAGAGTACCATTGTGGGAGTCTGATAATACAGCAGAGAAGTTCCATCACACCACTGGAGAAAAAAGTAATCCAAGAATACACACATTGACAAACACAATAATAGTTTTCCTTTATTGCATCACCCCCTCACACCACGGTGGCTTAGTCTAATGCTAAGAAAGACATCCTCAGCCCCAATTTTTCCCCACAGAGGTAAGTGAGAGTGGAGGTAGAGGCCAGCTCCTCCAGCTGTGTGGAATGAAACCCAAGAGGTACACTTCTTTCTCCATTCACCCTAAACACTCAGAGGATTAGCATGGCTCAGTGGTAGGGAGAGACTGGGAGTGGAGAAGAGAAGTAGGGATTCATAGCAACCAGGGTTCAGAAATCAACAGAGGGCTATGGATTCGATTAATTGCTTTACAGACACCATAAGGAGCCTAGCCTTCTCATGGAGTTTCCAAATGGCCCTCAGATACCCCCAATTCTCNCGTGGACTGTAGCCCACCAGGCTCCTCTGTCCATGGGATTCTCCAGGCAAGAATACTGGAGTGGGTTGCCATTTCCTTCTCCAGGGGATCTTCCCAACCCAGGGATCGAACCCAGGTCTCCCACATTGCAGGCAGATGCTTTAACCTCTGAGCCACCAGGGAAGCCCTCATCATGGTAATACTATGGAAATGAATCTGGGGATAGACAAGAGGCAGGAGGACTAGTGAGTCTAGAACTCTGGTCTCTTCCTTCTGAGCCCAGGGTTTCACCTACTACACCACAATGAGTCCTCCAAGGACTCAGCTGGAAGCAAATATCTCCAGAAAGCCTTTAAGTTATTCCCTTGGTTTTCTGGGCATCTGCTGTTTTTGCCTGATTGGCATCCATTCTTTTATTCTTATGGCAATAATATTTCAATTTCCTTTTGGGGGAACTATTCTCATTCCAAACTCAATCTGAGCTTCCACAGGAGGCCCAGGCTCCGTAAACTGGTGCCTGACCCAGATCAAGCTACTCACTATATTCTGTCCTCCTAGAAAAGTGACTGGGTCAGTGATGGACATGGGACTAGGCCAGACCAATGAGACTCAGTGATACTCAGGACTTTTCAGCTATGCAAAACACTCTGTTGACTTCAGCTTCATTAGCTATTCAAAGGTTCCTAACAAATACATCAAAAGACATTTCTCAACACTTTGTGCATCCCTAACTTTCAGACCCTACACAGTGAGTCCAAGTTCCACGGCATGAGTCACAGCTCCTGTCACTGAGGGAGCTGCTCAGTGATGACTGGTGGACTGAAGACATCACTGAGTGATCCCTTTCCTTGGTCCCTCTGAGGTGCAGTTTGAGATTCTAAGGAGCAGAGTAGTTTGGGAAACCCAGTAAGGCATAAAGAATAATAAAACTATCACTGCAGTCCCACTATGCCGTTACCTACTGTTAAGAGCTTTGTGTTTTGACTTCTATGCTTCTTTTCTATGCAAACATATTGATGCATACCTCTAAGTACTTGAGCACATAGAGACACCCAGGGCATTGGATGCTTCCTCTGTTGCTTTGCCCCTGGCTTTTTCCACTGTACACTGTAGCTTGGGCATTTCCCTCATATGCATAGCATTCTTAAGTGGGCTCATTTAATCTCTAAACAGTTCCAAGATGCCCTTATCTGACTCCCACGTTTCTAAGTGTGTGCCAGCTGCCTGAAAGCAGTTTCTCTTGGCCACTATTCCAGGGAAACATCTGCCTGCTCCTCTTTCTCCTTCTGCAGCAGCCAAGTGATCCATGTAGTGGTGGTGGTGTAGTCGCCAAGTCATGTCCAACTTTTTTTTGCAACCCCATAGACTGAAGCTCACCAGGCTCCTCTGTCAATGGGATTTCCCAGTGTAGAATCCTGGAGTGGGTTTCCATTTCTTTCTCCAGGGGATCTTTCCCACTGGGATGGAACCCTTGTCTCCTGCATTGCAGGTGGATTTTTTATCATAGCCCAGAAAAACTACAGGGCCAGGACCAGGGTCAGGGACAAACCTAGGCAAAGGAAGAGGAGGAAGCATCCTGGTAACTCAAATATGTGTGACATGCCAGTTGCAGTAACCTTCACATGACTATTGTTATCGTTGAGGATTCAAATATAAAGCTGATCTTGCCATCTACCTCCTGCTTAAAATGCTCCTTGGCTGTTTAATGCTTTTAGGATAGCCACCTATATCCTGATCAATTGTGGGCTAGGGGGTGGCACACTGGGCAGTTTGGCCTGAAGACCTCCCCAGCCTGACCTTGTGGTCTGGCCTTTCTTCCTCATTCTTAGCAGTTAGTCTGCACTCATTATTTTTGCAAATGCACATCAGCCGATGAAATTGCCTGAATCTCTGTCTCTTCCTCTAGACTGCAAATTCCATGAGGGTAGGGAGAAGGCAATGGCACCCCACTCTAGTACTCTTGCCTGGAAAACCCCATGGACAGAGAAGCCTGGTGGGCTGCAGTCCATGGGGTCGCTAAGAGTCAGACAAGAGTGAGCGACTTCACTTTCACTTTCATGCATTGGAGAAGGAAATGGCAACCCACTCCAGTGTTCTTGTCTGGAGAATCCCAGGGACGGGGGAGCCTGGTGGGCTGTCGTCTATGGGGTCGCACAGAGTCGGACACGACTGAAGTGACTTAGTCTAGTCTAGTCTAGGGAGACCATCTGAGCTCTTCCCTGGGTGCTCTTTAGTGCCCAGGTCAGAGCTGAGTGTGTAGTAAGTTCTCAAAAGTCAGTGAAGGAAGGAAGAATGTTGGGAGAGGAGAGTGGCAAACAGAGAGAGCTCTGCTTCCTGTCTGTCCCGCTCTTCTTGCCTCTCTTGACTGCTGGGGCAGCTCCTCTGCCCCACGATCCCCTGGAAAGGACTCCAAACTCCTTTATCTTTCTTTCTTCCTTTATTTCTGTGCTGGGAGGCAGGAGGCAGAGGGGTGAGGACCACAGTATTTTGTTTTTCAAACACACATGTGAATCCCTGCTCACAACTGCCCCAGGGCCTTGAGTGCACCAGAGCAAGCAGAGACCCCACGGGAGTCAAATGAGCCAAGGCCATGGAGGGAGAGGAGATGAAAGCCCTGCTGGGGGAGCCCTGGACCCAGGACAGCACCTCCTATGTAACTCACTCAGTCAGAAATTATAAGAGGAGAGTTGTTACTGTTTTCCTACTTTCTGCCTGGAGCTCTGGTTTTCTACTCTTTCCCTTGGAGAGCGAGGCAGTGGCTATTACTGTAACAACAACATCTCTAAATAGGGCCTCCCTTGGAGGGTGGAGAGTTTCCCATCGATGAGCTCATAAGACGGTACAACAAATCTGCCCACTCAAGAGTGTTTTTGCTCTTTGTTACTGAATCTTAGCTTGATTTTGTGTTTCGGAAGTGTGCCTCCACCCAGTTCATGAGAAGGACTGTATCTCCCATAACTACAAAGCGTGTGTCATGGCTTTACAGAGTCTCTTCTAGGCTCAGAAACCAACGATGGGTCTTTTTGGTTAGAAAGGAAAATCCAAGTTCTTTGCCGGATGCCCAAGGCGTTCCTAGCCCAGGCTTCTTCTCCAGTATCGCCTTCTGGAAGGTGACTAAGTGGGAAAGTTCCACCGTGACACACGTCAAGCCCCAGTAGCTACTCTGCTGTTTGGGTTTTAGGTGGTGCTGTTCCCCTTCCCAGAATGCCTGTGCTCTTCCTCTCCACGTCTGGGTACCATCCCCACCCTGCACTTCGGAATCAGCAAAAGCCCTGACTTCACCATCTCAGACTAAAGCTAGTAACCCCTTCCACACCCTCATTTACTTGGCATCTTGGCAGCATTCAACTCTGCTGACCTCTCCTGTCCCCCGACCTCTTTGTGATACCCACCTGTCCTCCTCTGCCTCCTCTGTGGATACACCGTTTTCTACCCAGCATTTTCCCCAAGTACAGCCCTAGGCTCTCTCTTCTTGTTGGCCACATATGTACAAAGAACTCACACATTAGTATCCTATCCCAGATATTCCCTCTGTGCAATAAAGTCTATACCCGACTCTTGGACTCTCAATCACGTCTTATCCCCAGTACAGCCAAGACAGATTCAGGATTGTCCCGCCTGTTGCCCCCTGCCTCTGCTGTCCATCTTGACCTTGCCAGAGTCCTTTCTCTCAGTGAATGGCTTTACCATCCACCCAGGCACAGAAGCCAGAACTCTGGAGTCCTTCCTGGGCTGTCCTGTTACAGACACACTTAATGATGCTGACTGTGGACCAGACTCTGGCTTCCATTCATATCTACGATAGTGTCTTTGTTCTCTATATATGTGACCTCTCTCTCTCCACTAAGACCGAAAGTTCCTGGAGAGCAGTGACTCTCTTACGATCCAGCCAGGTCCTAACTCCAGCACACTGTCAAATTCCCAGCAGGCACTCCAGTAAGTGTTTACTCATCACTTAAGCGGCCATATAGCAATCTACGATGTGCAAACAAGGCAGATATTCAGAGGAGTGCTCTTTGATTCTTTAGTGCCGCCCAATACCAGAGGCCTGACTTGAGTAAACATAAAGGATTTTATGGTCTCTTCCTGCTTTAAAATCTGTGATTCTAGGAGAAACTGTGTGTTTTTAAACCAATGGGGAGCCTAATTCCAAGCTTTATGCTTCTATGTTTTCAGAGGCATGTATGGTAATAGAAAGTCTAGATTCAGAGCAGTAATTTCGTTCCTTATAAAAGAGTGCTGGGATAGGAAGCCAGTCTTTCTTCACCTTTTCTTAAGCATTACGGCGTAACACAGTAGGTCAACTGCATGAAATAAAAGGTTGAGTCCATTCTGTTATAATGTGAAGAGTTATATAACTTGAAAAGGCTACAAAGAAGACGATTTATGAAACTTAACACAGGTATAAGAAAAGGTCAGATTTATGGCACTTCGTGAATAATTTCAGGTATTTGAATATGAAAATCAGCAGATGGACAGATATGAATTTTATACTTAGTTATGAGGGATAGTTTTAAAAAGTGGAATCTTGAGTTAACTAAAATGATGCATTGCATTTCATAAAATTTCAGGGACTAGATAAAGACCTTACCTGGTGCAACTCCTCATCTGATATTCTATTCCTTATACAATGGGTTTGCTCAGTAGCTAATCAGGCTGTACCTGAATACCCCAGTGGTGGGGGTATTCACGACTCTATCTTTGAACATATCTTATTATTAGAAAGTTTCTGTTATGTTTGAGCCCATATCTTCCCATGTAGCTTTTATCTGTCTAAAATCACTCTTCCCTTTAGACTGATACAGAGTAAGTTTGAGGACTTGTCCACACAAAGACCACAGAGACAGCTGTCAGATTCCTTAGAATTGTGTTTATTGGTTATTCATTCAACAACTCTCTTTATGTGTGAAACATACCTGAAGAACGTAAAGACATAATAATAACTTCAGGGCGAGGATCTGACTCTCCAATGCTTCCACCGTGTCTAGCATATACATAGTGGATATTAACTGAATGATGGTGGAAGCCCTGACACAGCTAGAGATGCTCACTAGTCTGGTTGGGGCAGTGAGATATAGAAAGAGGTGAAAGACAGGGAAAAGACAACACATTCACGGGAAAATGGGCGAATGACATCAACAGGAAATTGAAGGAAGAGGAAAGCCAAATGGCCAATAAACATCTGGCATAATGCTTAGTCTCACTAGCAATCAGGGAAATCAAAGAGATAGAATACCCACACTCATGAGATTGGCATAATCTGAGAAGTCTGACAATGCCAAGAGTTGATGAGAATGTGAAGCAATTATAACAATAACACCCTGTGTTGGATGGCTAACTGCGAGACCAGTTTGGAGAGCCATTTGGCACTGTTTTGTAAAATTAAAAGTTGAGAGAACATTTGACCCAGCAATTCCACCTCTGGGTATATGCCTCAGAGAAATAATTTCACGTATGCAGAAAGAGGCATGTACTAGAAATTCATTGCAGCATTTTTAGAGTAACAAAGAATTATAAATAATTCAAAGTGTCTATCAGTGAAGGAATGGATAAGTAAATTATGCTATATTCACCAAATACTTATACAGCTGTGAAACTGAATGAATTAGATCACACGTATAAACATGAATCTAATTAGCTAAGAAAAGAAGTTGAAGAGGGCAAGCTAAGTTACAGTATTTGCACAAATTTTAAAACAGCCCAAGCAAGATTATGAGAGTAACTATATGCCATCTGCGGGGTCGCACAGAGTCGGACACGACTGAAGTGACTTAGCAGCTGCAGCAGCATGTACAGTGAAAATATGTGTGGGAATATAGATTTCAAATTCAGGATAGTGATTGGTTATGGGGTCAGAATAAGGAAGTGCAACTGAAAAATACACAGGAGGCTTCAGTTGGATTTGCAGTGTTTCATTTTTTTTTTTTTTAAGCTGGGTATGCTTGTTTGGGTGACATTACAAACATTTTTTATAGTAACAAACCTGCAGTTGTGTCTGTATCTTAGCCATAGCTGATGAATCAGGGAGGATACTTGACTAAGCTAGACCAGTATGAATTCTGTTTTGTGTATATTTGAAATATTTCTTTCCTTCCCCCCACCCACCCCAAATTAGAGGAAATAATGGCAATTGTGGCAGATAACAGTGTTTGGCTGAAATACAGCTCTTATAGATCTCATTCTTTCTAGCTGCCTTCCACCCAACATATCCCCAGCTTTTCTTGCATTAAAGATGACCATGAGACACAGTTCTAATGAATGAAATATAAGGGAACATCTTCTTGGAGTTTTCCAGAGAAAGCTTTTGCTTTTCTGATATTGTGAACAGATCAAGTCAATAGCCTGCCTTCTCCCTTTTCCTGCTGTGAACATAGATGACATGTCTGGAGTGCTGATAGACATTTTGCAACCACAAGGAAAGGTTAGCTGAACCACAGAGATGCCATCCGTAACATCATTGGACCAATGACCCAATGCCAGAAAAAAACTTAGACTCTTTGCTATGTAAAAATAAAGAAATAAATACATTTCTGACTGTTTAAGACCCTGTGGATTAGAGGTTTTTTTTTTAAGCTTTTCTAATTCATATGAAGGTATGCTGTAATGTAGCATTATTAAATTTCACGATGGTGGTGGTGGTGGTTTATTTGCTAAGTTGTGTCTGACTCCTGTGACCCCATGGACTGTAGCCGACTAGGCTCCTCTGTCCATGCAATTTCCCAGGCAAGAATACTGGAGTGGGTTGCCATTTCTTCTCCATAGGATCTTCCTGAACCTGGATTTCTTGCACTGCAGGCAGATTCTTTCCCAACTGAGCCACCCAGAAAGCCCCAAATCCCAGCATATCTTACTTCAATTTGCCAATATCTATTTTAGTGAGGTATCTCAAACAGAAGACTTTATTGCAGGGGAATCAGATTTTTATCCAATGGAAGAAGGTTGTCATTCAGTTCAGTTGCTCAGTCGTGTCTGACTCTTTGCAACCCCATGAACTGCACCACACCAGGCCTCCCTGGCTATCAACTCCCAGAGTCTACCCAAACCCATGTCCATCAAGTTGGTGATGCCATCCAGCCAATCTCATCCTCTGTTGTCCCCTTCTCCTCCTGCCCTCAATCCCTCCCAGCATCAGGGTCTTCCGATGAGTCAGCTCTTTGCATCAGGAGGCCAAAGTATTAGAGATTCAGCTTCAACATCAGTCCTTTCAATGAACACCCAGGATTGAACTCCTTTAGAATGGACTGGTTGGATCTCCTTGCAGTCCAAGGGACTCTCAAGAGTCTTCTCCAACACCACAGTTCAAAACCATCAATTCTTCAGTGCTCAGATTTCTTCACAGTCCAACTCTCATATCACACGACCACTGGAAAAACCATAGCCTTGACTAGACGGACCTTTGTTGGCAAAGTAATGTCTCTACTTTTGAATATGCTGTCTAGGTTGGTCATAACTTTCCTTCCAAGGAGTAAGCATCTTTTAATTTCATGGGTGCAATCACCATCTGCAGTGATTTTGGAGCCCGGAAAAAAAAGCCACTGTTTCCACTGTTTCCCCATCTATTTGTCATGAAGTGATGGGACTGGAGGCCATGATCTTCGTTTTCTGAATGTTGAGCTTTAAGCCAACTTTTTCACTCTCCTCTTTCACTTTCATCAAGAGGCTTTTTAGCTCCTCTTCACTTTCTGCCATAAGGGTGGTGTCATCTGCATATCTGAGGTTATTGATATTTCTGCCGGCAATCTTGATTCCAACCTGTGTTTCTTCCAGCCCAGCGTTTCTCATGATGTACTCTGCATAGAAGTTAAATAAGCAGGGTGACAATATACAGCCTTCACATACTCCTTTTCCTATCTGGAACCAGTCTGTTGTTCCATGTCCAGTTCTAACTGTTGCTTCTTGACCTGCATACAGGTTTCTCAAGAGGCAGGTCAGGCGGTCTGGTATTTCCATCTCTTTCAGAATTTTCCACAGTTTATTGTGATACACACAGTCAAAGGCTTGGTATAGTCAATAAAGCAGAAATAGATGTTTTTCTGGAACTCTCTTGCTTTTTCCATGATCCAGTGGATGTTGGCAATTTGATCTCTGGCTCTTCTGCCTTTTCTAAAGCCAGCTTGAACATCTGGAAGTTCACGGTTCATGTATTGCTGAAGCCTGGCTTGGAGAATTTTGAGCATTACTTTACTAATGTGTGAGATCAGTGCAATTGTGCAGTAGTTTGAGCATTCTTTGGTATTGCCTTTCGTTGGGAGTGGAATGAAAACTGACCTTTTCCAGTCCTGTGGCCACTGCTGAGTTTTCCAAATTTGCTGGCATATTGAGTACAGCACTTTTACAGCATCATCTTCCAGGATTTGAAACAGCTCAACTGGAATTCCATCATTTCCACTACCTTCCACTAGTGATGCTTCCTAAGGCCTACTTTACTTCACATTCCAGGATGTCTGGCTCTAGGTGAGTGTGAGCGATCACACCATTGTGATTATCTGGTTGTGAAGATCTTTTTTGTGCAGTTCTTCTGTGTATTCTTGCCACCTCTTCTTAATATCTTCTGCTTTTGTTAGGTCCATACCATTTCTGTCCTTTATTGAGCCCATCTTTGCATGAAATGTTCCCTTGGTATCTCTAATTTTCTTGAAGAGATCTCTAGTCTTTCCCATTCTATTGTTTTCCTCTATCTCTTTGCATTGATTGCTGAGGAAGGCTTTCTTATCTCTCCTTTCTATTCTTTGGAACTCTGCATTCCAATGGGTATATCTTTCCTTTTCTCCTTTGCTTTTTGCTTCTCTTCTTTACACAGCTATTTGTAAGGCCTCCTCAGATATTACTCTCATTTTATTATATATACTTATTATGAACCAAGATGATGCTTGCTTTGTTTGGCAGCCTCAAAAGATTTGTGATTCATCTTAAACTTATAGTCAACTTAGGTCCCCAATCCTTGACTAGTTGTATAAAGTTTACAGAGCAGTGATCCTTACAATAGGAAGTTCAATCTAGTTCACTGATAAGCTGTGGCTCACAGAGGTGAATTACTTTCCCTGAGTTCACACAAGTGAGATAATTCCTTTAAGCCTTCTTTCCTCTGAGAGTATCTCTTCAGTCACCTGGATGCATTCTTGGTCCTAGTTATTTGGCTCACGAATGGATACCTGACTGAAGCTGGACTACTTATATTATCTGTTTAGAATGCCTTCAGGATTGGAAACTGGCTTTGGTTTTTTTAGAATTCACTGCAATGAATATGAAGTGAGACTCACAAGTCCAAATATTATTTTGCTGCTGCTGCTGCTGCTGCGTTGCTTCAGTCGTGTCCGACTCTGTGAGACCCCATAGACGGCAGCCCACCAGGCTCCGCCATCTCTGGGATTCTCCAGGCAAGAACACTGGAGTGGGTTGCCATTTCCTTCTCCAACTATTATGTTAGGGACAAGTTAATCTTATAGAGCTGGCATGCACAGTTAATCAGAGATGGAAATTAAAAATGCCTTCTGCAGAAATCGGTGTGCCTCTCTTATTCTGTCCTGGCACCTCACCTGATCCAGCCCTGTGGGCATGTCCACCCTGGCCAACATCACTGAGGTTTAGGTAGCCCATGGCCCTTTCTATCTCCTCTTCTATTTGCCTCTCCACATTCACCCTAACGTTTTTCTTTCTTCCTTTCTTGAAGCAACTATGTGCTATCACATCTTTTATCATGGAGTAAGAAATTTACATTTTTTTCCTAAATAATGTATACTTATTTTGCCTCTATATCTACTTATGATCACATCTACAAAAAGAAAGCAATGGGAAGAAAACACTCTTAATGCCAACAAAGGGAAAGATTTAACAAATTGTGAGTAATCAGGGATTGATTATATTTTTCCTCCTGCAGTTATTGGGAATTTTAAGGCAGCTTTCACAGAAGGTAGAATTTAAGCATTAGAGGAAAATAGATTTTAGGGCTTCTCTGGCAATAAAGGGACAGCACCTATGGGTTGGCCTCCCCTGCTTGTGCATGTGATTAGCCATGAGTATAAGCCAAAAGTTTATGTAATAACTTGGGTGGATCTTGGACTTTCATTCTTGAGGAGTGCAATGAACTTTTTCTCCTCAGAAAGCCTACATTTGAATGGCATGTTTTAGATCACAAGCGTCCTCAAATTTCAATTAGATGAAGCAATCTGACATTTTTTGGCATAGATTTGAAGAATAATGATTATTCTTTGTCTCTGGAATAGTATTTAGGAAAAACAAAATAGTTAAAGTAATTTCCATAAAGATCCCCTGTGCATGGCAGCAAACCTCACTGATAGTTAAACCCATTCAGAGAGATGAATATGGAATTCAGATAACATCTTGTTTTTCTGCAGGAAATCTTTAATATCTCCCATACTGCTCACTTTCACTTGGGACTAAGAAAATTTTAGACTATAAGGGGAAGACAGCAGAGACTGCTTGGAAGCAAATAAAACAGCCTATTAGGTCAAGATGATCATGCAGAGAGCCCCAGTGGGTTTTGCATTGAACATAGCTTTATAGAAAATACAGATTGAGGCAATTAGTCCCTTCCAATTTTAAATAAGCAGTAGCAGTGGGAAGTATGCCAGGAAAGATGATTAAGGATTAAACAACAGCATGGGAACTTGATCAGAATTTCCAAAATTTCACTGCCAGCACCTGATATTTCTACATCACCACCTCCTGGATTATGAAAGGTGGGGGCCCTTCTCCTGGACCCTTCCCCACCCCAGTCTCTTACTGCTTAAGGGAAAGTTATGGAAGAGAAGGCTTCTGTCTCCACCAACTTCTAAGAGGGAACACACCCAAGAGAGGCAGGAAGAAGCATGCTCACTTCCAACCTTTTTGGCAAGCTCAAGTGGGAGCAAAAGCCACTGCCAAATCTATTTTTTAATACAGATTTTAAAAGGGTTGTGTCTACACATGCAAAGGGAAGTGCACAGTGTGCTGTGTTAAATAGCACAACAATTAAAAATCAAACACACAAAAAAAGTCTAAATCTCTGCCCGACTATCCAGGTATTTGTTTGCCATGTGGTAGGTCCTCACTAGGGTGAGAGTCTGGATTTGCAGCAGTGTCTTCTGCAGTCATATGAATAGGACACAGCCGCAGAGCTTTCACCCTACCTGGCCCAGCTGGGCAAGACACGAACCCTGGTACTTCTTAATCTGATCCAGGAGGGAGGAACTCTCTCTCTTTCCTTTTGGAGTTGAGTTCCTAGATCTGGTGTACCCTGACATGATTGACACTTTGGTAATTAGAGTTGGATAGCCATCAGGTGAGAGGAAGATACCAAAGGGAAGAGGGGAGGATAAATTAGGAGGCTGGAATGAACTCATGGACACTACTATATATGAAACAGATATCCAACAAGTATCTACTGTGTAGCACAGGGAACTCTACTCAGTATTTTGTAATAACTTATATATAAGGAAAAACAGGGCTTCCCTGGTGGCTCAGATGGTAAAGAATCTGCCTGCAATGCAGGAGGCCCAGGTTCAATCTCTGGGTTACGAAGATTCCCCTGGAGAAGGGAATGAGTAGCCACTCCAGTCTTCTTGCCTAGAGAATCCATGGACAGAGGAGCTTGGAGACCACAGTCCATAGGGCACAGAGTTGGACATGACTGAGCAACTAACACTTTTTTTCACTTTCAAGGAAAAACAACCTGTAAAAGATTACATATATATATATTTTTCATACACACACATATGATTGAATCACTGTGCTGTACACCTGAAATTAATATGGCACTATGAAGCAACTATATTTCAATAAAATAAAAAAATAAATTACAAAAAAAGAAGAGAATGAGAAGGAGAGATACATAAGTCCCAATTCTCTCTCCTCGAGTCTCTGAATATTTCCCACAGCCTGTTCCTCAACAATATTTAAAGAGTCATTTTTCCATGAAAATTTGTGCTTAAAAGATCACATGGGGAGAAACATTTATTTATTTAGTTTGTCCTAAATTTAACAGTCTTTTAAACTGTCTTTTTATATTCCAGTCTTTTTGCTGAAAATGTATCCTGGTCTGATGCCATCACAAATAATGTTGCAATGAGCATTATCCCTGTGCCTTTATGTACTTGTTCCAGTTTCAGTCCAATTCTTAGAAGTGAAACTAATGATCAAAGTACATTTCTGCCTCTTGAATACTCCACAATGCCTAGCAGCACTTGCCGAGTAATGGACACATGACCTGTGCTTAACAAGAAGTAGTATAGCAATGCAGTTGGAGCATCGGCTCTGTGACCAGCCAGTGGCAGGTCTGCAACTCATGGCCTGTGTGACCTCGGGTAAGTTAGTCAATCTTTCAAAACCAGGGTTTACCATCTGTTAAGTGAACTAACAATAATAACATATTGAGGGAGTCATGAGCCAGGTACTGTTTTAAGTGCTTCATTCATTACTTCTCAAACTATTTCGTGATGAAGATTCTATTAGTATCTCCTTTTACAGGCGAGGAACTAGGCACAGGAAGGCGGCACACTTTGTCCCTGGTCATATAGCTAGCAAATAGTGAGGCCAGGTTTATCCCCAGAAAGTCTGGCTCCAGAGCCTCTCTTTTAAATACTTTCTTATAGGGGATTTGCTTATGATAATGAGAACTGATAGTGAGAAGAATATGGGAAAATACGTAAGTAGGTTGGTAATAGATGGAGAGAGAGAGAATGGATTTAGCATGATGTGCAGCCCTCAGTGAATTCATGTGGCCTGGCTAGAGCAGAGATGTGATGCCAATCCTTCCTCCTGCAATGCGCATCCTTTAAGAATGGACCATCAGCTACTTTCTCCATTCATCTCACCCTCTCCTTCCTTCCCATCTACCATCTGTAAAATGGACAGCCAATGAAATTTGCTGTATGATTCAAGGAGCTCATACTGGGGCTCTGTAACAACCTACAGGGTGGGGGGGAGGTTCAAGAAGAAGGGGACATATGTATACCTATGGGTAATTCATGTTGATGTATGGCAGAAATTAAACTAGTATTGTAAAACAATTATCCTTCAATTAAAAATAAACAAGTTTAACAAAAAAGAACAGATAAGCAGCAATATAAAACAAACAACTCAATTAAAACAATGGCAGAAAATCTAAATAGACATTTCTCTAAAGAAGACATGGGATTCCCTTGTAGCTCAGTTGGTAAAGAACCTGCCTGCAACGCAGGAGACCCGAGTTCAATTCCTGGGTTGGGAAGATCCCCTGGAGAAGGAAATGACAACCCACTCCAGTATTTTTGTCTGGAAAATCCCACGGATAGAGGAGCCTGGTAGGCTACATATAGTCCCTGGGGTTGCAAGAGTCACACACAACTTAGTGACTAAATAATCAGCACCAAAGAAGACATACAGATGGCCAAAAGTACATGCAAAGGTACTCAACATTGCTAATTATTAGGGAAACGCAAATCAAAACCACAATGAGGTATCACCTCACTCCAGTCAGAATGGCCATAATCAAAAAGTCTACAAAGAATAAATACTAGAGAGGGTGTGGGGAAAAGGGAACCCTTCTGCACTGTTGGTGGGAATGTAAATTGGTACAGCTGCTATGGAGAAAAACACAGCGGTTCCTTAAAAACCAAAAATAGAATTATACAATCCAGCAATCTCATTCTTGGGCACATATTTAGAGAAAACCATAATTTGAAAATAATAATAACCAACGGTTATTACAGACTATTTAAAATAGCTAAGACATGGAAGGAACCTAAATGTCCATTGACAGATGAGTGGATAAAAATGTGGTACATATATACAGTGGAATATCACTCAGCCATAAAAAGAAGGGAATAATACCATCTGTAGCAACATGGATTGGATCTAGAGATTATCATCCTAAGTGAAAAAAGCCAGAAAAAGACAAATATATGATATTGCTTATATTTGGAATGTAAAAGTAAAGACAAATTAACTTATTTACAAAACAGAAACAGGTTCACATACTTAGACAAAAGACTTACGGTTACCAGGGGGTCGGGGTGGGGAAGGGTGGGAAGATGGAGTAGATCAGGAGTTTGGGACTGACATGTACACACTGCCATATTTAAAAAAGAGAGCCAACAATGACCTACTTCATAGCACAGGTAACATAGTCAGTGTATTATAATAACCTNAAGTGATGCTTCCCTAGTGGTTCAGTTGGTAAAGAACCTGCCTGCAACGCAGGAGACCCGAGTTCAATTCCTGGGTTGGGAAGATCCCCTGGAGAAGGAAATGACAACCCACTCCAGTATTTTTGTCTGGAAAATCCCACGGATAGAGGAGCCTGGTAGGCTACATATAGTCCCTGGGGTTGCAAGAGTCACACACAACTTAGTGACTAAATAATCAGCACCAAAGAAGACATACAGATGGCCAAAAGTACATGCAAAGGTACTCAACATTGCTAATTATTAGGGAAACGCAAATCAAAACCACAATGAGGTATCACCTCACTCCAGTCAGAATGGCCATAATCAAAAAGTCTACAAAGAATAAATACTAGAGAGGGTGTGGGGAAAAGGGAACCCTTCTGCACTGTTGGTGGGAATGTAAATTGGTACAGCTGCTATGGAGAAAAACACAGAGGTTCCTTAAAAACCAAAAATAGAATTATACAATCCAGCAATCTCATTCTTGGGCACATATTTAGAGAAAACCATAATTTGAAAATAATAATAACCAACGGTTATTACAGACTATTTATAATAGCTAAGACATGGAAGGAACCTAAATGTCCATTGACAGATGAGTGGATAAAAATGTGGTACATATATACAGTGGAATATCACTCAGCCATAAAAAGAAGGGAATAATACCATCTGTAGCAACATGGATTGGATCTAGAGATTATCATCCTAAGTGAAAAAAGCAGAAAAAGACAAATATATGATATTGCTTATATTTGGAATGTAAAAGTAAAGACAAATTAACTTATTTACAAAACAGAAACAGGTTCACATACTTAGACAAAAGACTTACGGTTACCAGGGGGTCGGGGTGGGGAAGGGTGGGAAGATGGAGTAGATCAGGAGTTTGGGACTGACATGTACACACTGCCATATTTAAAAAAGAGAGCCAACAATGACCTACTTCATAGCACAGGTAACATAGTCAATGTATTATAATAACCTATACAGGAAAAGAATCTGAAGAATTACACACACACACACACACAGATGAATTGCTGTGCTATATACCTGAAGCTAACATGATATTGGAAATCACCTACACTTCAGAAAGGAAAAAACAGATGAGCTGACCTCATGGATTTCCTTAAGATTTCATTTCTAGGAAGAGGAAGGTTGGGAATGGAGAAGAATGTTACTCTGGAAATCTGTTAAATCTTTTAGTTCAGAAAGCAACAGAATCATTGGAATATGTATATTTTTTAGACTGGGAAGATTAAGGAAGTTGTAATGACTATAAAAAAATCAACCTTCCGTCCGAGGAAACCAAAACAGGGGGGTGGAACTAGTTATGGAACATGACCTTGGCTGGGAACAACGAACTGTTGGGCCAGACCATCTGAGGAAATTCTTTCCTATCAAGTGAAGCATGATATTCCAGAAGGGGTGGGCGGGGTTCCTAAAGGGTGAGGCTGCTTCTTCCAGGTTAAGTGCTTTACATGCATCATTTCATTTAATTCTCATAGCAGCTATGAGATGGGATTATTGTCCCTGTTTGATCAATGAAGAAATTGAAGCACAAAGAGGTGATGTGACTTATCCTGGAGTCTGTGCTCTTATCCATCACAGTTAGCCTAAAAAGATACATGTCTGTCGTAAGGAGAACACAGTCAAGACAACAGAGACGGGGGTTTGTCCAGGTGAGTAACCTTGGGCAACATACCTCACAGCTCCAAGCCTCTGTATTCTCACCTATAAAAGGGGCATAGATCTGATATCCAACGTACAGATAGAGTGATAGATAAGGGAATTCATATAGCACCCTCAGCACAGTGGCTGGTACATGGCTAGTGACTGGTACTGGTACACGGTACTTGTACACTTGAGAAATACATTAAGAACCAGAATATACAGACTTCTTCTGCCTTTTTTTTCTTTTAAAAAAACTGGTATCAAAAATCACAGTGATTAAGATTAGGCCCTTTATATATAGATTGTAACTATTTTATATCGTAATGAGTACCAAAGTGTCCCTTGCTCAGGAAGTAGAATAGATACAGCCTAGATCACATATCGCTAGTTCTAATGACGCCAAGACGACAGTTATGGATTGACTATTTTTATCAGCAACTTGCCAGACTCCATGTGGTTTCAGAATTTTCCCTCTGTGGGACTCAATTGTGCCATCCACAGAATAAGGATTCAACTATAATTTCTAATTTCTTAACAAAACTAAGAAACCTAAAGAAAATTCTAAAAATAATCACCCAGCATATAGAATAAACCCTTGCTTGGCTCTTACTGATGGAAGAGTTTGTTCTAGGGGTAAAAAGTGTGAGTTACAGAAGTTTTTTTTTTTATTTAAGAGAAATGCTATTTCATCATGATATGATAATAGTCGCTGTTTATGAGCCCTATGACTCAGCCTGGGCCAAGTGCCTGACACTCATCAGTTTATTCAGTCCTCCCAACAGTGCTGCAAAGTCAAGGGTTATAGCTTTTCCTTCTTAAATAACAAAGAAGCTGAGGGTCTCAGAGAGAAGTGACTCACGGGATATACCAGTTTCTCTGTTACCTTGTCTCCCCCAAACCTTATCACAACAGATATACCTATCATGAAGTCTCTGTAACTGGAACAAGACAGCCAAGAGTCCTACAGTGGATTATTTAAAAATTATTCTACGTGTAGTTTTTATTGTATGACATCATGACATATAAATAGTTTCCTGGCTTAGTTCAAACTACAGACATTCTCAATTCTGTGCAGTAATGAGCTTCAACCACGTATGCTATGCTTCTTTTGAAATCCTGAAACAAAGAAGACAGAGAAGTACATTTGTTGAGTCTCTGTGCCTCTAACTCAGCGAGGTTTCCTCTTGGGTGAAGTTGGCCCAGGGCCATTCTCCCCTCCCACAGGCTCAGGAAGACCCCTTTAGGATAAGTCCCCCTGCCCTCCTCGTGTTTGTGCCGGCAAGACTGTTCAGCCTCCTGCTTGTGGGCAGTGAGGGAAGATAAAGAAATAACACCCTGTGAGTTGTTAAAAGAAAAGGCACTTGGGAAAAGATTAGCCTGGAACTAAGAACCTTTATGGCAATTCCTAAGTCGAGGTCAGCAAGTTTCAGAGAAGCCAGCTTGGATGGAGACTCAGATCAGGACAAGCCTGCTGCAAATAACAAACAGATGGGGTGAAGCCCGGGCTCCCTGTCATCTTGGTGGACTGCTTTCACCCTAAGAGGGCCAGGCTGCAGAGGAGGTGATAGACTCGCCATGACTAAAGGCAGCTCCGGAGGGTCCCAACAGTTACTCTGGCCTTAAATGGCTTCCATTATGTACAGTTCTATGCATGATTTTCAGTTTCCTCCCTTACATTTCCTTGAGCACTTCATACGCTTGCGTTCTCAGTGGCTATTGGCTTGCATCTCCTCCGAGAGGAAATTGCTTTCCTCCGCTCCTATTTCAAGTCTCCCCTCCTCACAGTTCTTCCCTGACCTTCTTCTCTGTAGATCTTTCCTGCTCTCCTCCCTTTACTGTCTGCTCCCTTCATGGCGCCTGGTGTGAGTCTAATTCCAAATCTTTTTGTCTGTTTGTCTGATTCTGTCATCAGTCTGTAAGGCCCAGAAGGGCATGTCTGACTGCTCACTGTTGATTCCAGTGCTGAGTGCGGAGCTGGAGACAGAGTATGTGTTCAATAAATGTTAGCCAAGTAAATTGCTCGCAACTGCTCCCAACATATTTGGAAGAAAATTTCAGTGCAGCCACGGAGTAAGGGATTATTAAGGGCCTTTGTAAAGAGCTTAATTCAATTTTTAAGGTATCCTCAGAGATGAATCCCAGGAGGAAGAGCCACATAAGTTGGTTTGTGGTATTTCCTGAAAATGTCTTGATGAGATTGCTTAGCTGGCATCCAAAAGCTATGGGAATGCTGCCCCTTTCAGAGTTTGTCTTTTCTCAGTCTTATTTCCAACACGTTTATCATGATACAAGTTCTGGAAATACCAGAAGAGTTAGCTTTTCCATTATCCTGGGATTACACGAAGGGCCGTCGAGGCAATATGTCATCTTGGCCACTTTACCACTTCTCAGAGAGGAAAAATGAACATGAGATCTGTTTAGTTATTAACAATTCTAGTCAAGATGTGGGAGGAGAGGGTATAAAAGCTATTGGCCAGACTGAAGTTTATATTAGAGCAGTAAGTTCCATTTATTTGGATATTCCTAGGCCCCATGACCACATTCTAAGATTTAGGAGTATTGAATTATAAACCCAGCTCCAGAATGAGCCAGCAGTGGCTGTAGCTGTGATTGACCACAGGCTGGGCCTGGTGGAGCCTCACAAGTGGTTGCACTGACCTGCTGGTTGAAGTGTTGACCCTTAGCTTCAGGGCCATGATTAGAGCTGCACAATTAATTTGAGCACAAGAGTGGACCTACTCCTTGAAATATGGGCCATGCATTCAGATGGGGAAGAACTGGCAAGGGAGGAAGGGAATATTCTCTTTCATCCCTAGTATTTATATAGAATTCACTTATTCTCTCACTCATCCAATTCAAAATTATATCTGTGAGTGTGTGTATAGAAACTATACTATATTATAGCAGTGCTCACTCTGTACAGGAGTGCAGGACCATAAAAATTACCCTGCAAACTGCAGTCAGAAAAGTGACCATTGGAATCAATGAAGAAAGTGACCTTTAAAATTCTCTTACTATTAGTTATAAATGTACAAGGAAATGAAAAAAATATATAGTAAGACTATTATTTAGTTAGTACTCTAAAACATTAGAAACTTTGAGAGTTAGTATAAAAAACTTCTCAAGAGTCATTTGAACAGCGCTTGCCTTCTCTTTTCATCATATAACAACACAGAACAAACATGCTCTCTATGTCTTGGCAAATGATCATATTCCATTTAAACTTTGGATCAGCTTCTAACAGTTTACCCTTTGCTCTCTTTATATCACTGTGAAGTATCTCTGAGAGTTCCTTCCACATGAAATTGTTTGCAGAATCACTTCTCCTGGGACATCATCTTCCCTTCTGTCATGAACACTTTACTATTTATGTCAATACATTTGCCTTCACCAAGTTCCTCTGGCTGCAAACCTAGACCATGTCCAATGGGAAAGACGTCATACAGTCCACGGCCAGCTATTTCTTCTATAACTATATTTACATTTGATTTAAGTTTGACTTCCAAGATAATCACTCTTCATTTCTTTGCTGCACTTTATTTTATTTTTTTTCTGGCTCATTTCCTCTTTCAATTATCCATATTCTTAAAATGCCATATGGGTTTATCACCAGGAGACAAGGGGCAATACAAGTGCTGCTTTTGCTGTTTGTGTGTGAAATGAATAACAGTGCAATGACCACTCACCATGTCACTTGAAGAAGGGACATAATTTGTTACTGATCATAATAACAGTAACATAGTTTGTTACTGATGTGAATCTGTTATTCATTAAGTGATCTGTGGACTGAAAAACCCAGCTGGGAAGTTTATACTGTGCATACTTATTCACAGTTCATATACCGTGGCAACTGTATTGTTGGAGGACTGATGTTACATAACTAAATCCTGGTACTGAAGTTCGTGTACCTGAACTATGTAAAATGAGGACACGTAATAGGGGTAACTAGAGAATGTCATGGTGGGTACGTAATAAAAATTCCCAACTTGTAGAGGCATAGAAGCTTACTTGGAGAAGGTGACACACAAGCTGAGACTTGATAAATAAAAAGAAATTAATCTGACAAAGGAGGAGTGTAGGGAAGATTGTTCTGGGAAGAGATTAAAGTAGGTATAAAGCTCCAAATGTAAGAAAGTGCATGGGGTGTAGGGTGGCAGCCATAGTTGTTTCGGGCTGATTGTGGGTGATAATCCCAACACATTATTTTCAGGCTGCAGGCTGTTGTCCCTGGGAACCAGGCAGCACTGCCTGTGATTGGGAATTTGGAATGCTGTTTCAGGACAGTCACCTGAAGAAAGTGTTGAAAGGCCATCAACCACTGCCCTCAGACCAAGAGGCCCACCTTTGGCAGCTAGGAAAGTCCTCAGGAAAATGAAACCAAACCAAACAAAATGACCTTAGATGCTGGTTTGCATACATGACCCAGCGAACACTAATGGTTCAGATGCAAGTGCCCTAAGTACAGGATGGTATAAAGCAAAGAGAAAACTCCCTTTCAAAAGTCACAATTCGAAAGGCTGGTTCAAATCTTTAAATGACAAATTGTATTTCTAGTCAATACAGAGTTCAGTATCTTAATCTATTTGGCTAAAATCTGAATGGTTTCAGCCCAGGCAATGCACTGAAAATATTCTCACTTAATCTCCACCACACTCTTATGAAGTTGCTATTTTTATTCCCATTTTACAGATGAGGAAACTGAGGTTAAGTCACCATGGGGTCACAGAACTGGTCGCATGTAGGACTTATCCTAAAGCTTGTACCTTTACCTAATATGCCATCAGTATGTTTTATTTCAATACATGGAAATAAACACAGATGACAAACTGAGTGATTATTTTGTATAAGATAAACAGACCAAGATAAATGGTAAAGAATAGGGCAAAAATATTCCATTCGTATAGAAACTCTGAGAAAGAGAATGTACAAGAGTAGCAGTTTTAAGAAAAGTTTTGCACAACTGTGTGGCATCCCAGACATGAGCAATGCATTTAAGATTCTCCTAGGAAAACAAAACAATGAGATTATCTCAATTATTGAGTTAACCATGAGATTTCACCATCTACTTTCTAGCTATGAGTGAGACATTTGTTTGAATTAGATAAGAAGATATAATGTCATTTGAAGAAGGCCCAGTAAATTTAATAACAGAGATAAATGAAACTGACAATGATCTCACACTTCATAAATCTAAACCTGGGACCAGGGTTAGGCACAAGGACCCTAGCAGCTGATGAATGAGCTTCAGTGCTGCTGCTTACACCATCAACTGGAGACCAGACATGATTTTTTAATGTTCCTTCTAACCAAGGGGATTAAAAAAGAATTAATTCAATTTCCTTTAAACCAAAGCACAGGAGCAGGAAACAACCCTGAACCTTCCCTCCTCAAATAGCAGCTCTGTTGATAATTTAATCACTAACTGAGTTGTGTAACTTGCCTATGACAAATGGCAAAACACCTACAAATGTGGAAATCTGCCAGAGCCTTCTTTCGTAGGAAGGGGAGGGAAAGCCTTACCCAGCTCACATATACTTTCTATCTCCCTGTTTTTTGCTCCCTGCCCACAACCACGGAAACTGCTTCTGTATTAGCAGAGAATATGGGAACTGTTCTGGATCTAGCAAGGAAGCGAAGTTACTCAAACATTTAGGATTCTCTGCTTCCCTCCCCAGCCTTCCCCACCCTCACTCTAGACTTGTTAGCGTGTAGCCCCATACTAGGCTCCATCAAGCTGAAGTGGCAGCACTATGGAGAACACCATGGAGATCCCTTAAGAAAATAAACATAAAACTCCCATGTGATCCTGAAGTCCCACTCCTGGGCATTTACAGAGTAAACCATAATTCAAAAAAAATACGTGAATGGCAATGTTCATTGCAGCACTATCTACAATAGTCAAGACATGGAAGCGACATAATTGTCTATTGACAGATAAAGAAGATGTGATATATATACACAATGGAATGTAACTCAGCCATGAAAAAGAATGAAATAATGCTATTTGTGGCAAATGGATGGACCTAGAGATGATTATATTAAGTGAACTAAACAAATATCATATCCTATTACTTATGTGGAATCTAAAAAGGTTCAAATGAACTTCTTTATACAACAGTAATAGACTCACAGACACAGAAAAACTTATGGTTACCAAAGGGACAAGAGGGGGTAGGGATAAATCAGGTGTTTGGGGTTAACATATACACACTACTATATATAAAATAGATAACCAAGGATATACCGTATAGCACAGGGAACTCAATGTCTTAAAATAATCTGTAAGAGAAAAGAACCTGAGAAAGAAATGTGTGTGTGTGTGTGTGTGTGTGTGTGTGTGTGTATCTGAAGGAATGAATATGAGGCCCTGCATGATCTGGTTTCTTTCTCATTGTCCAGATTTATCTCATGCTTCTTTCTGCCATGCTTGCTCCAATGTTTAGTTTTAGACATGGACATTTAGAATACAATTAATCTAGGCTGTTCTTCCTTTTCTTAGTAACTGAATCTTTTCATTTTATTTTTGTAAATTTAAATTTATTTATTTTAATTGGAGGCTAATTACTTTACAGCATTGTATTGGTTTTGCCATACATCAACATGAACCATTCTTTAGTCTCGACTTAAGCTTCATTCTCTCTTGGAAGATTTCTTAGGTCATCTAAACTACATTGTCTCTATATCACAGACTTCCATAGTTCCCTGTGCTTCCTAATACAAAGCTGCTTCTTCTACATTCTCTACCAGATTGGAGGGTCTGTGACAACAGGTGCAGCATCTGCCTTGTCACCATGGACTCCAACATCCAGCACAATGCCTGACATAGTTACTGCCTTCAGCCAGTGTTTGCAGAGTGAACAATTGCCTTCTTCACTTTCCTTTTTGAAAAAAGTATTACAAAATATTTAAGACATACACAAATGTGTAAAGAAAAATATCACAACCCTCAGGTATCCACTATAGTTGCGAGTTTAAATCCCTGCTTCTCACTCCTTGATCACATTCTGCTCTTTAGAGGCAACTCAGTTCAGTTCAGTCGCTCAGTCGTATCCGACTCTNAGGTTGGTCTGCTTTTCAGCAGATGTCAGCACTGAAAGATGATGGTAGAAGTCAAGGCGTTCTGCCTCTTCTTCCCTCCTGCCACTGAGATGTCATGGCACCACAAAAGGCCTTCCGTATCAGTCATGTCTCTGTTATGGTGTCTTTTGCCTCAATATTTTTATTCTTTAAATAGATTTCTTCCTCCTCATAGGATCCTGATTTCTTATGTTGTTTAGAAGGGTCTCTCCTATCTCAAGGTTAGAATGACTTCTCTAATTTTTCTATTATTTATTTTCATTTTCCTTAAAAAATTCAATTTATGTGAGACATTTTTGTCAGTGATATGAAGTAGGGGTCTGCCTTTACTTCTTTTAATTGGATAATTATTTTTGCTAACATCACTTGTTTAATAATCCATCTTTTTCTCTCTTCTTGGAAACTGTAGTCACACACTAAATTCTTATATGTACTTCAGTCTATTTCTGAACTCTTCTATGTTCCACTGATGCTTTTACTTTCAAGAATAAAAACATCACGTAGAAAAAATACATAAATAAAATCTCTACTATTACAGCCTTTGATATTGAGCACAATTAGAAAGTAAAGAAAAGCAGTTTGAGCCATTTTCTTTTCCTGTCATCACATTCCAATTTGCATAGGCCTTATTTGCATAGGGGTTTCCCTGGTGTCATAAAGAATCCACCTGCCAATGCAGGAGACTCGGGTTCAGTCCCTGAGTTGGGAAGATCTCATGGTGAAGTAAATGGCAACCCCCTCCAGTATTCTTGCCTGGGAAATCCTATGGACAGAGGAGCCTGGCATGCTGCACTCCATGGGGTCATGAAAGAGTGGGACACAACTTTGATTAAACAACAAAAACAACAACATTTGTATAGTCCATGTCATATAAATACAAAGCAATATTGTGTGTACGTGTGTGTGTGTGTGTGTTTATTTTTTATTGGAGCATTGTTGTTATTCAGTCTCTCAGTCATGCCCAACTCTTTTCGACCCCATGGCTTGAAGCATGCCAGGGTTCCCTGTCCTTCACTGTCTCCCAGAGCTTGCTCAAACTCATGTGCATCGAGTCAGTGATGCCATCCAACCGTCTCATCCTCTATTGTCCCCTTTTCCTCCTGCCTTCCATCTTTCCCAGCATCTGGGTCTTTTCCAATGAGTTAGCTCTTTGCATCAAGTGAACAACATATTGGAACTTCATCTTTAACATCAGTCCTACCAATCGGATTGAAGGACTGATTATTTGGTACTATTGGAGGATAGTTGTTTTTACGAATATTATGTTAGTTTCTGCTGTATAACAAAGTGAATCAGTTATACATATACATATGTCCACTCTTTTTTAGATTTCCTTCACATTTAGGTCACTAAAGGCCACTGAGTAGAGTTCCCTGTGCTATACAGTAGGTTCTTATTAGTTATCTGCTTTATGCATAGTACTGTATATATATCAATCCAAATCTCTCAGTTCATTTCACCTCCCCTTCCCACCTGGGAAACCATAAGTTTGTTTTCTATGTCTGTGACTCATTTCTGCTTTGCAAATAAGTTCATCACTTTTCTAGATTTCACATATAAATGATATAACATATGTCTTTCTCTTTCTGACTTCACTCTGTCTCATGTATGACATTTCACTGCAATAGTGAAATAATTACTCCTTTTTATGACTGAGCAATATTCCATTTTATATATGTAGTGCTTCTTCTTAATTCGTCTGTGGACATTCAGGTTGCTTCCATGTCCTGGCTATTGTAAACAATGTTGCAATGAACATTGGGGTGCACGCACTTCTCAAATTGTTTTTATCTGTATATATACCCAAGAGTGGAATTGCTGGGTCATATGGTAGCTCTGTTTTTCATTCTTTAAAGAATCTCCATACTCTTCTCCACAGTGGCTGTATCAGTTTACATTCCCACCAACAGTGTAAGAGGGGTTCCCTTTGTCCACACTCTCTCCAGCATTTATTATTTGCTAGCTTTTTGATGATGGCTTTTCTNCATCTCTTTCAGAATTTTCCACAGTTTCTTGTGATCCACACAGTCAAAGGCTTTGGCATAGTCGATAAAGCAGAAATGTTTTTCTGGAACTCTCTTGCTTTTTCCATGATCCAGCGGATATTGGCAATTTGATCTCTGGTTCCTCTGCCTTTTCTAAAACCAGCTTGAACATCAGGGAGTTCACGGTTCACGTATTGCTGAAGCCTGGCTTGGAGAATTTTGAGCATTACTTTACTAGCATGTGAGATGAGTGCAATTGTGCAGTAGTTTGAGCATTCTTTTGCATTGCCTTTCTTTGGAATTGGAATGACAACTAGCAGTCTGAATTTGGTTACTATTTCCATACATTTCTTAGTACTTTCATTACACACATATGCAAACCTATAATATTATTTTGTCTGTTTTTATAGTCTATATAAGTGTTATATGTATTCTGCAACTGGCATTTTCCCAGTCCTCGTAATTTATTCACACTGTTGAGTTTAGCTAGAGATTATTTATTCCACTGCTGTGTAGTATTCTATCGTATGACTACCCCAATATTCATTGGCTTTCTTGTTGGTGGGTTAATTTCTAAGTTTTACCTATACCACAATGCCATGAATATCCTTACTTGCAATGTTATTTTTCTTTCAGGTAGCACTGTGGTATCCAATACACTGAATCTTTATAGTATTTACCTGTCAAAACTGACAGGGATTGGATCTTTGAAAGCTATATGAGACATTTACCAACATCTATATTTAAATTTGTCATCACCTGTATCTTATTATCTCCTATCCATATTTAATTGGGGTGTTTTAGAGATAATGGCCTGGCATGCTGAGATTCACGGGGTCACAAAGAGTTGGACATGACTGAGCGACTGAACTGAACCAAACTGAAGAGATAATACCTTACCCCCAAAGGGCAGAACAGAGAAAACCAGGCTCTTGAGAGAAATATGTTTAGGTCTGTGGACTTCTACTGTCTATAAAATCCTACTGAGAAGATTACTGAAATGAGTCACATTGGTTCCAGTAATGAATTTATTCCCACTTCTGCTTCACTGACTATGCAAAAGCCTTTAAGTGTGTGGATCACAACAAATGGTGGAGAGTTCTTTAAAAAGATGGAAATATCAGACCACCTTACCTGCCTCCTGAAAAACCTATATGCGGGTCAAGAAGCAACAGTTAGACATGGAACAACGGACTGGTTCAAAACTAGAACAGGAACATGATAAGGCTGTATATTGTCACCTTGTTTATTTAACTTATATGCAGAGTACATCATGCTAAATGTCAGGCTGGATGACTCACAAGCTGGAATCAAGATTGCTAGGAGAAATATCAATAACTTCAGATATGCAGATGACACCACACTTATGGCAGAAAGTGAAGGGGAACCAAAGAGCCTCTTGATGAAGGTGAAAGAGGAGAGTGAAAAAGCTGGCTTAAAACTCAACATTCAAAAAACTAAGATCATGGTATCTGGTCCCATCATTTCATGGGGAATGGATGGGCAAAAAGTGGAAGTAGTGACAGATTTTATTTTTGGGCTCCAAAATCACTGTGGATGGTGACTGAGGCCATGAAATTAAAAGATGCTTGCTCTTGGAAGGAAATCTATGACAAACCTAGACAATGTATTAAAAAAGCAGAGATAGCACTTTGCTGACAAAGGGCTGTGTAATCAAAGCTATGGTTTTTCTAGTAGTCATGTATGGATGTGAGAGTTGGACCATAAAGAAGGCTGAGCACTAAAGAATTGATGCTTTTGAACTGTGGTGCTGGAGAAGACTCTCCAGCAAGGAGATCAAACCAATCAATCCTAAAGGAAATCAACCCTGAATATTCATTGGAAGGACTGATGCTGATGCTGAAGCTCTAATACTTTGGCCACCTGATGCACAGAGCCAACTCATTGGAAAAGACCCTGATGCTGGGAAAGACTGAAGGCAAAAGGAGAAGAGGGCAGCAGAGGATGAGATGGTTAGACAAAATCACTGACTCGAAGGACATGAGTTTGAGCAAACTCTGGGAGATAGTAAAGGACAGGGAAGCCTGGCGTGCTGCATGCAGTTCATGGGGTCAAAGAGAGTCAGATATGACTTAGGGACTGAACAACAGAGGAATTTATTCCAAAGGTTCTGTCTTCATGCTTAGATGTAGATTAAGTTGTGAAACTTAAAATGGTTATAGGAAGGGGTTTAGAGCTTGAAAGATGGGTTCAAATCTTCCTCTACTTCCCTCTCTGTACTGAGGATAAAAAGATAATCATGTAGGACAATAGTTGGGAGGATTAAATGAGCTCATGTATATAAGGCAGCATCCCCTTCAGGATGTGGCTGAAAATTAGCCTTAGTTGAAATTTCCCAACAGGTGAGGCAAGGTTGTTGCGCTTTTGTTGTTAAATTGTGATCTCAGTTACCTCAGTTTAACTCTTCACTTTGAAGTTTAATTTTATTTATTTACATTACAAATTTATGTCTCACAGTTCTGGAGGCTGGGAAGTCCATGATCAAGATGCTGACTGAGTTGGTTCCTGGTTGAGGGACCTCTCCCTGGTTTGTGCATGAACACATTCTTACTCTAAGCCCCAGGTTTATGCTTATTTATTTTTTGGCCATGCTGGTGATATATAGTATCTTAATTCCTTGACCAGAAATGGAACCTGTGCCCCTTGCTCAGGGATCAAACCCACGCCCCCTGAAGTGGAAGCACAGAGTCTTAACCACTGGACTGCCAGGGAAGTCCTCCTCTTCCCTTTTTAAAAAGTGTTGGTCGAGCCATTCTGTCAGGACCTTCAGCTATCATATGTCTAACTGTCACTTCTGAATACATGACTGAGGCAGCTACTATATGTTCAGTGCAGAAAGAGTGTTGCCACCACTACAAAATTTTATAGGCGCCAAGTGCTTCTGAAATCTTGACTTCTGATTTGAAAACTGAGAAAGAGTAGCCTGGTTAATTTGTCTGATTCATTAGCAAGGAATCAGAGAGAGGTTTTCAAATAAAATCCAATTCCGGCCATGCCATCTTGGTCTCATGTAAATGCTGGAAATAGATAAGGTTAAAACACAGTGTCAGAGCTCTAGGTTTCTGCAGAATTTTTGCTCTCCATATTCTGCTGTACTAGAATTCTGTTTTATCTTACAGTAATAATGAGTCAAAGAATAGATTTACTCTGTGCATTTGCGCACTGACAACTGGGTTCCTGGGAATTAGTTTGCTTTGCAAAGTACACATTTTTCTCTATAAACATAACTTCTATAAAGGTCTCTCCATGACTAGGAAGGAGGTGAAAGAGCTAGGAATAGGGACAACAGAACAATGTCCCTTCTGTTCTAGTAATATGGGGAGGATTCCTGGGGGGCATATGCCTGGAAAAGATGGGTGGAGATGAACAGATGGAATTTTACTATCATAGATTTCTTTGTTGCACTACATACTTTTGTTTACTCAAAGAAGNATAGGGACAACAGAACAATGTCCCTTCTGTTCTAGTAATATGGGGAGGATTCCTGGGGGGCATATGCCTGGAAAAGATGGGTGGAGATGAACAGATGGAATTTTACTATCATAGATTTCTTTGTTGCACTACATACTTTTGTTTACTCAAAGAAGTTTATTAAGGTCCTGCTACCAGGCAACACACCCTAGTAGCTTGGGAGCTAGACTCCTGTGTTTAAATCCCCGTTCTGCCACTACAACTTGTATGACCTTGGGCAAGTTATCTAATCTCTCTGTATCTCAATGTCCTCACCTGTAAAATAGGGATAATAATAGTACCTGTCTCATAGAGTTGTTGGGGTTAAGTAAATTAATTATTGATATCTCCCTATTGCTATGTCTTTTAACTGTTGCTAGGCCACTGTAGTGATAGTTGCTCAGTTGTGTCTGACTCTTTGCAACCCCATGGACTGGAGCCCACCAGGCTCCTCTGTCCATGCAATTCTCCAGGCAAGAATACTGGAGTGGGTTGCCATTTCCTTCTCCAAGGCCATTGTAAGAGTTCAATAAATATTAGCTATTATTATTACTCTCACCTAATGTCGGTAATTGGTATTAAAAATAGGAGTTCTGTGGATCTTAAAGACAGAGATTTTCTGATAGGTTATCAGTCTTCGGGGTTAAGAGGCTAAAGCGAAAGAAGAACACTGAGGTTATAATCTTCTCAGTCATGACAAATAGTTCAAACTTGGGAGGCTGATGCCTATAACTGATTTAGGAGGCAGAGACCAAACTATGTTTAATGGTAAAGAAAATGAATGCTATTATGTATCTGCTAAATAAGCCATCCTTTCAAAATGGGAAACATCATAGTCATTTCAGTTTGCCATTGAGCTTGGCCAATGCCACTGGAGCAGCACAAATGGAACGTAATATGGAAGTATACACATAATGTACTGTTCTAAATTCAGAGCGCAATTCTCTAACAGGGCTATTCTCTGAAATTTTCAGAGAGATGATGCATAGAATAAGGTGGCTATTAAGCTAAAAATGAACAACAGTAAAACAGAGAAGGGACTGCAAGCCCTGATGGAGTTGAAGAGAAACCATTAAATATCTAGGTAGTAGAAATGAAGGTGGAAATTGTGTTTGCCTTCTTACTTTATGGGAATGCTAAACCTACTGCAGTTTGGAGTTCACAAATAAAAATCTTTCAAGAAAAACTAAAAAACGAATAAGATGTTCATAGATGGAAAGCTTACATGTTTGCTCAATAACCCATTGTTTAGCAATACGCTTAAGAAAATGACTTTTGTGTAACCTAAATTCCTACCCTGTAGCCAACATCTGCCTGAAAGATGCTGCTTCAACTATAGGAAAAAACCCGCATAGCAAGAATTCCTGGGGAATGGGTAGGCTTTATTGTTGTTTTAGTTGCTCTGCTTAGTTTGGACTAAGAAGAAAATTTATTTCAAGCTTTCTGTCCACAGACTTTTTGGGAGTCAGGGGGAAGGCTTAGAGATACAGTAGAGAGAATCTTCTGTACTTCTGTACAATTTTAATCTTTGACTAATTCAGGACTTTCCAGGGCCTCAGGGCTCATCAGGAGGAAGGTGATTATGACTGGGCAGGACAGAAATGAAGAAAGTTTAGAAGGCCTGAACTAATCTTCATTTCTGCCCCCTCAATCTTGGATGTAGTGCTTTTATGGGAGATGGAGGGGTGGAAAGACATTCAATATCAAAATCTTTCCTCATTATCTCAGGGTGGAAAAAAAAAAAAAAGCAGTTCTATCCTCCTACACTGTTGTTGGGAATGTAAATTGGTATAATCACTGTGGAAAACAGTATGGAGGTTCCTCAGAAAACTAAAAATAGAGTTACCATATGATCCAGCAGTCTCACTTCTGGGCATACATCCAGACAAAACTCTAATTTAAAAAGACACATGCACCTCACTGGTCCTAGTAGCACTAGGACTTCACAATAGTCAAGACATGGAAACAACCCAAATGTGCATTGGCAGATGAATGTACAAAAAATATGTGGTACATATATACAGTGGAGTACTACTCAGCCATAAAAAGAATGAAGTGCCATTTGGAGCAAGAGGGATGGACCTAGAGAATATCACACTAAGAAAAGTCAGTCAGAAAGACAACTATCATATAATATCACCTATATGTGTAATCTAAAATATGACACAAATGAATCTATCCACAAAACAGACAGACTCACAGACAGAATAGACTGGCGGCTGCCAAGGTGGAGGGGCGTTGAAGAAGGGATGGAGCGGGAGGCTGGGGTGAGCAGATGTAAGCCATGACATATGGAATGGATAAATGACAAGGTCCTACTGTATAGCACAGAGAACCATATTCAGTATCTTGTGATAAACCATAATGGAAAAGAATATAAAAAAGGAATACATGGATGTGTGTGTGTGTGTGTGTGTGTGTGTGTGTGTGTGTATCTCTACACAAAATAAATATTGGAGTAGGAAATGGAAACCCACCCTAGTTTTCTTGCCTGAAGAATCCCATGGACAGAAGAGCCTGGCAGGCTATGGTCCATGGGGTCGCAAAGAGTTGGACACAACCAAAGTGATTAGCATATATATATATATAACTGAGTCACTTTACAGCAGAAATTAACACAACATTGTAAGTCAACTGTACTTTGAAAAGGCAGTTATAGTAAATTTGAGGATTGTGACAGTAGTTCTAAGTTTTAAAAAACAACTTTAGTGAAATATAATTTACATACTATAAAATTAATCTATTAAAAATGTACAACTTAGTGATTTATAATATATTCACAGAACTGTGCAACCATTACTCTGGAAAGAAAGCTATTAATATTAGCAGCCACTCCCCATCAACCTGAGGCAACCACTAATCTACTTTCTATGTCTATGGATCTGCCTTTTCTGGAGAGTTCACACAAATGAAATCATACAACATGGAGTCTTCAGTGATTTGCCATTTTCACTTAGCATGTTTTCAAGTTTAACTGATGTTATAGGATGTGTCAGTACTTCATTTTTCTAACTGATATATGATGTGACTTTATAGTCTGCCTTCCATATCTTTTGGTTCTATATCCACAGACTTAATCAACTGTAGATACAAAATATTCTAAAAAAAAAAAAAATTCAGAGACTTCCAAAAAGCAAAACTGGAGTTTGCTACATGCTGGCAACTATTTACATAGCATATATGTTTTATTTACAGCTATTTACATAGCACTTATACTATATTTTTGGGCTTCCCTGGTAGCTCAGTCAGTGCTAAAGAATACACATCCCACTACAAGAGATGTGGGCTTGATTCCTGGGTTGGGAAAATCCCTTGGAGAAGGAAATAGCAACTTATTCCAGTATTCTTGCCTGGGAAATCCCATGGACAGAGAAGCCTGGCGGGCTACTGTACATGGGGTCACAAAAGAGCTGGACATGACTTAGTGACTGAACAATATGCTGTATTAGGTATTATAAGCTATCTACAGGTGATTTAAAGTATACAGGAGAATGTGTGTAGGTTGTATGAAAATACTATGTGATTTCATATAAGGGAGTTGTGCATCCCAGAATTTTGGTATCTGCTGCGGTTCTTGGAACCAATCCCCTGTGGATATTGAGGGACAAGTATACATTGATAGAATATATTTTATTCATCCATTGATTAGTTGATGAACATTTAGATTATTTCCACTTTTTGGCTGTTAAGAATACTGTTTCTATGCCATCTTGAGTAAGAAAAATGGAGCCAAAGCAATCAATCTTCCTGACTTCAGACTATACTACAAGCGATAGTCATCCAGACAGTATTATACTGGCACAAAAACATAAATATAGATCAATGAAACAACTAGAAAGCTCAGAGATAAGCCCATGCATCTATGGGCACATTATCTTTGATGCAGGAGGCAAGAATATACAGTGGAGAAAAGAGAGCCTCTTCAATAAGTGTTGCTGAGAAAACTGAGCAGCTATGTGTAAAAGAACGAAAGTAGAATATCTCCTTATACCGAATGCAAAAATAAACTCAAAATGGTTTAAAGACTTAAATGTAAGGCCAGAAATTGTAAAGCTCTTAGAGGAAAACACAGGCAGAACATTTCCTGACGCAAATCACAAGATCCTCTATAGCCCACTTCCTAGAGTAATGGAAATAAAAGACAAAAATAAACAAATGTGACCTAATTAAACTTAAAAGCTTTTGTACAGAAAAGGAAACTATAAATAGAGTAAAAAGATAACCCTCAGAATAGGAGAAAATAATAGTAAATGAAACAAATGACAAAGGATTGAATTCCATAATATACAAGCCGCTCATGCAGCTCAATACCAGAAAAACAATCCAATCAAAAAGTGGGCAGAAGATCTAAACAGATATTTCTCTGAAGAAGACATACACACAGCTAATAAACACCTGAAAAGATGCTCAACATCACTCATGATTAGAGAAATGCAAATCAAAACTATAATGATACCACCTCATACCTATCAGAAGGGCCATCATCAAAAAATCTACAAACAATAAAAGCTGCAAAGTGTGTGGAGAAAAGGGAACCTTCTTGCATTGTTCGTGGGAATGCAAATTGATACAGCCACTATGGAGAACAGTATGGAGATTCCTTAAAAAACTAGGAATAAAACCACCGTATGGTTTTATTAGTAGTGAGTAGTGAGTCCAACAAACTCACTACTGGGCATATAGCCAGAGGGAACGTACCCCAGTGTTCATTACAGCACTATTTATAACAGCTAGGACATGGAAGCAACCTAGATGTCCACTGAGAGAAGAATGGATAAAGACGTTGTGGTACATATGTACAATGGAATATTACTCAGCCATAAAAGGGAACACTTTTGAGTCAGTTCTAATAAGGTAGATAAACCTAGAGCCTGTTGTGCAGAGTGATGTAACACAGAAGGAGCAAAACAAATACCATATATTAATGCATATATATTGAATCTAGAAAGCTGGTACTGATGAACATGTGTGCAGGGCAGCAGTGGAGACGCAGATGTAGAGAACAGACTTGCAGACACAGTGGGGGAAAGAGAGGGCGGGACAGACACAGAGAGCAGCGTGGAAACTTACACACACCACAGAAACAGAGAGCCAGGGAGCTCAACCCTGTGCTCTGTGACAACCTAGAGGGCTGGGCTGGGGGGCAGGTTAGGAGAGAAGTTCAAGAGAGAGGGGAAATATGTTAGATATACATATTTAGCTTGATTCATGCTGATGTATGGCAGAAATCAACACAATATTGTAAAGCAATTATCCTCCAATTAAAAAGAAATTAAAAAATAATGCTTCTATGAACATCTATATACAAGGTTTATTTTTTGGCCATGCCACATGGCATGTGGGATCTTAATTTTCTGACCAGGGATGAAACCCATGACCCCTGCAGTGGATGTGCAGAGTCTTAACCACCAGACCCCTGGGGAAGTCCCTGTGTATAAGTTTTTATGCAGATATACATTTTCATTTCTCTCCATTTGAGTTGAATTGCTTAGTCATACGATAGCTCCACGTTTACCAATTTAAGGAAGTGCCAAACTGTATTCCAAAGTGGTTCACCGTTTTATATCTCCACCAGCAATGTACATTTCAATCTCCACATCTTTGCCCAACATTTTTTTTTTTATGGCCATCTTTATGAAGTGGCATCTCATTGAGATTTTGATTTTCTAGTTCCTAATGACTAATGATGTTTACTGATGTTAAGCACTATTTCATGCTTTTGGCCATCTGTATGTCTTCTTTGGAGAAATATCTATTAAATCCTTTGTCCACTTGTGTGATCTTCCCTGGTTCCTCAGTGGTAAAGAATCTGCCTGCTAATGCAGGAGATGTGAATTTGAACCCTGCATCTGGAAAACTCCCTGGAGAAGGAAATGGCAACCCACTCCAGTACTCTTGCCTGGAAAATCCCATGGACAGAGGAGCCTGGCGGGCTACAGTCCACGGGGTAACAAAGAGTTGGACACAAGTGAGCGACTAACACTTTCCACTTTTCTACACTTTCCACATTTTCCACTTCGGTCCCACTTTAAAACTGGGCTATTTGTTTTTTAATTGTTGAGTCGTAAAAGTTCTTTGTATTCTGGATACAAGTTCCTTGTTAGATGTATATGATTTGCAAATATTTTCTTCTATTCTGAGGGCTGGTTTTCTGGTTTCTTAATAGGGTCTTTTGAGGCATCACCATTTTAGATTTTGAGAAAATTCTATTTTTATGATTGCTTGTGCTCTGGATGCCATATTTAAAAAACGATTCCTTATTCTAATGTCACAAGGATTTGCACTTATGTTTTCTTCTGAGGGCTTTTATAGTTTCAGCACTTACATTCAAGTCTGTGATCTGTTTTGAATTAATTTTGTGTATAATGTAAAGGAGAGGTGTGACTTCATTCTTTTGTACGTGACATTCCAGTTTTTCTATCATCATTTGTTGAAAAGACTAGGAAATGGAAACCCATTCCAGTATTCTCTGTCTCTTATACACATCTCTTTGATGCAGGAGGCAAGAATATACAGTGGAGAANTCTGGATAGTCACATGTGTAAAATATCTGCTCTGTGACATTCACAACACCAGGCATCACAGGAGCCCTAAGAAATGTGTGTGAGACCTAGTCCCCTGTCATAGCTTACAGTCTGAAGGCAAGGGCATGGAACACACCAAGAGAGATGAGGAACAGAACCTTGACATACTGGATTGAAGAGTTTTCTAGCTAGGATCTGGATCCACTACCATGGAAACTAGGGAGTCCTGGGGATCGCAGAGCCTGAGTTCCAGATTCACGGGTAACCACCTCCCCACCAGGAACTCGAGACTGAGATCCAGCTCTGGTTTGCATGTCCCTAACGAAAAGGAAGAGTCACAGGCTGTCCCCCTATGGGGAGCTCCCTACTGAAGAAACAGACTTGCACATTCTCCAGGGTTGCTGGAGAAGGCACCCCTCCCTGCACTCGATGCGGTGATGGATGAAGTGACCTGGAGAATCCTCTTTTACTCGAAGGTTTCCTGAGGACGCAGAGCTTATTAATGAAAGAGACCTGGGGGTTGAAATGCTGCAGAGAGGTCCCACAGTCCCTGTTGCAAGGAACTCTAGCCAACCGGGACCCACAGTTTGGCAAGAAGTGAAGAGTTCACTTAGACACGAGGTAAGAGCCATGAAGCTGAGTGAAAGGGAATGGCAGGGTCAAGCCAGAAAGATAGAAGTCTGGAGGTTATCCAGTTGTCAACCATCAAACAGACCAGGGGTGCAGCCACTGTACCTTCTGGTCTCCTTTCCTCACAGTCTTCTCACCACGTAGAAATCCAGGCCGGGTCTAAATTAGAATTTGTTTGCTTGAGATGCAAAAATGGTTAAGTGGGGGAAAAAAAAAAAAANGGGTGGGGGGGACTAGGGGTGCAGTCGAAAATCCTGATAAACTTCATAGCAGATTCAACCAACCACAGATTGAATATTGATATGAAAAACTGATTTCATGGATTTATTTTCCCTCTCTAGTACATTTGACATTGGATCAAACAGTTTTCACACATTTGTCCACTTTTTTCATTCATTAGTGATGTGCTGAATGTGTACTAGGCAGCAGTGGACACACAGTGAAGAATGTGACAGTGGGTGGATTCAGCCTGAGGCTAGCTCCTCTCTTGGTCTCCAGACAAGGAGAAGGATGAGGATATTATATGCTTATTTCAATAGCTTCTTATATCTTCTGTCCTCTTCCGCTCTAATATACTACTATTTCTTAATAAGTCAGGGTCTTCAAATATATTGTTATTGCCCTCTTTCTGAAATAGTTTCCCCCTTTCTCCTCTTCTGGTTAACTCCTTCTCACTTCAGTTCTCAACTGAACCATCACTTTTTCAGGGAAAATACCCTGATTCCCTCAGGTCAACCCCTCCTGTCAACATGCATATGAGGGTCCTCTACTTCAACTGGGTAGTATGCTCTATGGTGGTTTAGTCGCTAAGTTGTGCCCGATTCTTGTGACCCCATGGACTGTAGCCTGTCCGGCTTCTCTGTCCATGAGATTCTCCAGGCAAGAATACTTGAGTTGGTTGTCATTTCCTTTTCCAGGGGATCTTTCCGACCCAGGGGTGGAACCTGGGCTTCCTTCATTGTAGGTAGATTCTTTACCAACTGAGCTATGAGGGAAGCCCCCACTATGCTCTACAATGGTAGGAAATAATTATTTGGGTAATCAGTGGCTTACTGTACATCTCTTCTGCTGTTGTGATAGATCCTATGGGGGTAGGTATCATGTCTATCTTTTCATGCACACTATTCCATAGCACTTGGGAGAGCAAATTCCAGAATCAACAGACAGACCTGGTGAGAATCCCAGCTACAGTTAACAGCTTTGACTTTCTTTTTTCCCATCTATGAAATAGAGATAATAATGGTACTTGCCTCTTAGGGCTCTTTTGAGAATTAAAGAATAGCAGTAGCATATGAAATGCCCAGGTTGGTGCTTGGCACATGGCAGTTAGTTGGTTAAAATCTACTGAATGAATGACTGCATCAGCTCTAGGGAGCACCTGCTATGCCCAGTGAACTTGTGTGGGAATGTGCATTTCCCACGGCAGCTGGGCAGAGAAGGCTGAATGACTCCTTAATAACATTCTGGAATCACAGGCATTCCCCCGGCACCCTGGGTGGAGGTCAAATCTCTCTGTTAAGAGGGGGATGATGACTTTCTGAGGCAGTCTGTAAAGCCATTAAAAACAATTAGGCAAGCCTAGGTACCCTTCCTAGCTCCTTGACTCAGCATCTAGGCAAGTTAAACAGCCTTACTGAGCCTCAGTTACCACCTCTGTAAAACAAAATTATGCATCATGTCTTCATTGTGAGTTTGGTGAGCAGATTTGGTGGGACAGAGTACACAACACACTTAGCTCAGTGCCTGACACATCCCACAGGCTCAGAGAGCTTGAGTTCCTTCCTTGTTAGTGTTGGAGAGGCTCTGGTTTCTTGTTATGAGAGATTTAAATCCCCAAGTATTAGTTTCATTAAACCCTTGACAATCTTCCAAGGAGAAAGGGAAACAAAGGGCATATAAAACACCCATTTAGTGCTAGTTTATTGTAAGCCACAGTTAATCGGCTTGCCAAATTTTCCATTCATTCCCAAGAAATCATAATTAGGAAAACAAACACTGTGTGTGTGTGTGTGTGTGTGTGTGTGTGTGTGTGTGTGTTATTTGGTAGTGGTTAAAATTCAGCCAACTTTTTGGTCTCAGTTTAGAGAACGTGAAACAAGCCAATCACTTAAGTATTTCCATCGTTCCAAATTAAGGTAAAAAGTCAGTTTGCACTCACATTATTCCTGATCTTCAGGGATATTTCTTTTGCTTTAGTCTTCCATGGTCATTTTTCTTTCTATCTTTGACGAAAGCTGAGAGCTTTGCCCCTCTTTTCCTCCTTCCTTTCCCTCCCCCTCCCTCCACTCTTTTCTTTCCTCCTCCTTCCTTTTTACCTCTGTCCCCCTACCTTTCTTTTCTTCTTTCGTCCTCCAAAGTGACAACTTGGCATCTCTATGTCAAATGGGGATAATTAAAATAATAATGACTTCACAGGATTATTGGGAGAATGAAATGAGGCATGTTGGTTCTTAATGCAGGGCTTAGCATATAGTAAGCCCTTCTACCTGTTGGTCAAGGTTATCACTGTTTGAAAAAAGGCAGGCTGCTTATATTTGACCTTTCCTCTTGGTTCTTCTGTTTTGTTTTCTCAAACTCCAAGTCTTGGGAACAATTTGCCTGTATTTCTTTCACTAGTTCTTTCCACTGAGGCCTGCTAGTGGCTTTCAGTAACAGGAAAGTAGCAGAACTGCTAATAAAATATTTCTGTATGAGACACCTTAGGAGACAGAGGATGAGATGGTTGGATGGCATCACCAACTCGATGGACATGACTTTGAGCCAGCTCCGGGAGCTGGTGATGGACTGGGAAGCCTGGTGTGCTGCAGTCCATGGGGTTGCCAAGAGTCAGACACGACTGAAAGGCTGAACTGAACACCTTAGGAGCCTTGCATTGGGCCAGTATCTCACATGAGAATTGGTTCCTGGCTGGATATGCTCACAGCATGGTTAGTGTCTGCTTAGGTCCTGGCTGCCACTGTCATGTTCGACCTGTCCCAAGGGTGCTGGGGTTATACAGCAGACAGGCAAAGTCAGGCTCAGAACCAAGTCCTGTTTCCATAGGAACAGGTCAATACCACCCAGGGTCAATTGTGAATGCCTGCAGCCTTGTGCACCATATTAAGTAGCATCAATGGATCTCTGAAGTTCAATATTTTAAATTAATGCACAGAGAGGGGCCAAATTCAATTCTTCATTGTCTAACTGTCATTTGTTTAGCCTACTGGAGATGTTTCTCTCTGGTCTTCAGGACTGGGGCCATAAGAAAAGTAGGAAAGATGCCGGTGTTCTTCTCTGATTCTTTCCCTGCACTTTACTAGGGGGAATAGTGGTCCCTAACTTCAGAGAGCATCTGAATTACCATGTTAAATGCAGATTTCCAAGATTCCGCCCACAAGACTCACACTCAGTAAGTCTTGAGGCAAGACCAGAAACTGCATCTTGAGAAGCAACCCAGGTTTGCCACTTTTGAAATCCTTTCCTTATCTGTGGCCTATTTCACCTCCTTCAACCAGTGCAGTGGCTGTTGGAAGGCAGGACTTTGTCTAGGCTGTTTACTACTGCCTTTCAGGAAAAGAGTGAAATGTAATCTAGCATCTCTCAAACTTCAACTGGCACACAAATCACCTGCAAGCTTATGAAAAGGCAGATTCTCATTGGTTCAGTCTGGAGTAGGGTCCAAGAGCATGCATTTCAACTCTTCTTGGCAATGATGCAAGGTCGCCACTCTGAGTAGGTAGGGTGGCATCTTTCAGAGTATAAACTGGGGTCAGACCACCTGGATTTGAATCCTGCTTCCACCTCTTGCTAGTGGAGAAGCCCTGGGATGCTCTCTTCTCCTATAAAGTAGAGCCAGTAACAGCAACTTTCTCACAGGGTCCTTTTGGGGCACTCAGGAAGTAACATAGTGGAAGCATTTAGCCCCATATATGGTGAGTATTCAGTTAATATCAACAGTTATTATCACTGTCATGAAAAGTACCAGGAAGTTAAAGCTCAGTCACAATTTGAGAAACTGGCATTGCTGTCAATACACAAAGTTCAGCTTCAGATTGCTTGTATTTACATCCTGATTCCACCACTTATTAATTGTGTGTCTTTGGGCAAGCTTCTTCACCTCTCCATGCCACAGTTTCCTTATCTGTAAAATGGAGAAAATAGTGGCAGCTACTTCCTATGGTTGTTGGGAAGATCAGATAAGATGATGCATCCAAACTCCTTTGTGGTACCAGGCATCTAGGTGCCCCTTTTGCTGTTATTATTATCACTGATCAGCTGTAGCTGAAGAAATTTGGGGTGAGGTTGTAACCTACTAGGACATCTGGCTTGGCTGATATACATCCTTGCCTAGTCTTAAGATGTCAACGCAGTTACCACCCTTCAGCTATTCCTTCAGATTAATCACAGTTGTATTTATTATGTGTGCTCCTTTGAGAGTTATTTAACATCTATGTACCTCACTTTCTTGATCTGTAAATAGGAAAAATAATAGCAGCTGACTCATAGTGTTGTTATATGCATATAAGCAAAGAATAATTAGAGGAGAATTGGCACATGGTAAGTACTCAATAGATGTTAGCTATAGTAGAAATATGCCAGCAAATTTGGAAAACTCAGCAGTGGCCACAGGACTGGGAAAGGTCAGTTTTCATTTCAGTCCCAAAGAAAGGCAATGCCGAAGAATGTTCAAATTACCATACAATTACACTCATTTCACATGCTAGCAAGATTATGCTCAAAATCCTTCAAGCTAGGCATCATCAGTACATGAACCGAGAACTTCCAGATGTACAAGCTGGATTTAGAAAAGGCAGAAGAATCAGAGTTCAAATTGCCAACATCCGCTGGATCATAGAAAAAGGAAGGGAATTCCCCCCCAAAAATCTACTTCCGCTTCACTGATTATGTTAAAGCCTTTGACTGTGTGGATCACAACAAACTGTAAAATTCTTAAAAAGATAGAAATACCAGACCACCTTATCTGCCTCCTGAGAAACCTGTACGCAGGACAAGAAGCAACAGTTAGAACAAGACATGGAACAATGAACTGGTTCAAAATTGAGAAAGGAGTATGTCAAGGCTATATATTGTAACCCTGCTTATTTAACTTATATGCAGGGTACATCATACAAAATGCCATGATGGATGACTTACAAGCTGGAGTTAAGATTGTCCAGAGAAATATAAACTATCTTTGATATGCCAGTTTAATGGCAGAAAGCAAAGAGGAACTAAAGAGCCTCTTGATGAAGGTGGAAGAGAGGAGTGAAAAAGCTGGCTTAAAACTTAACATTAAAAAAAATGAAGATCATGGCATCTGGTCCCATCACTTCATGACAAATAGATGGGGAAAAGTAGAAATAGTGACAGATTTCTTTTTCTTGGGCTCTAAAATCACTGCAGATGGTGACTGCAGTCATGACATTAAAAGACATTTGCTCCCTGGAAGAAAAGCTATGACAAACCTAGATAGTGTATTAAAAAGCAGAGACATCACTTTGCTGACAAAGGTCCCTCTAGTCAAAGCTATGGTTTTCCAGTAGTCATGTATGGATGTGACAGTTGGACTATAAAGAAGGATGAGCATCGAAGAACTGATGCTTTCAAACTCTGGTGCTGGAGGAGACTCTTGAAGAGTCCCTTGGACAACAAGGAGATTAAACCAGGTAATCCTGAAGGAAATCAACCCTGGATATTCATTCATTGAAGCTGAAGCTCCAATACTTTGGTCACCTGATACGAAGAGCCAACTCATTAGAAAAGACCCTGATTCTGGAAAAGAATGAGGGTAAGAGAAGGGAGCAACAGATGTGGAGATGGTTGAATGGTATCACTCACCCAATGGACATGAGTTTGAGCAAATCTGGGAGATAGTGAAGGAGAGGGAAGCCTGGAGTGCTGCAGTTCAAGGAGTCGCAAAAGAGTCAGACATGACTTAGCAACTGAATAACAACAACAACAAAAAATAGCAATTATTATTATTGTTAGATTATCATTACATTATAATATAGTGTATGAAGATGTTAGCTATGATAATAATTAATGCATATGTTATACAAAGTATGTGTTATAATGAAGTGAAGTGAAGTTGCTCAGTCGTGTCCGACTCTTTGTGACCCGTGGACTGTAGCCCACCAAGCTCCTCCGTCCATGGGATTCTCCAGGCAAGAATACTGGAGTGGGTTGCCATTTCCTTCTCCAGGGGATCTTCCTGACCCAGGGATCGAACCCAGGCAGACGCTTTAACCTCATATATTAAACTGTAATAGTTTGCATTATTTTGCCTGAAAATATCTTGTCTTCATTCAAAAAATTTCAACTGTGGTAAAATACACATAAAATTTATCATCTTAACCATTTTAAGTGTACAGTTCAGTGGTATTGAATACATTCACAATGCTATTCAATCATCACCACCATCCATCTCTAGGACATTTTTCATGTCGCAAAACTGAAACTCTATACTTGTTGGACAATAAGTCCACATTATCGTCTACCCTCACTGTGCCTGGCAACCACCACCATGCTTCCTGTCCCTATGAATTTGTCTACTCTAGGTACTCCAGATAAATAGAATCATACAGTATTTGTCTTTTGTTACTGGCTTGTTTCACTTAGCATGTCCTCAGGGTTCAGCCCTGTTGCATCACATGTCAGAATTTCCTTCTTTTTCAAACAATATTCATTGCATATATATATATATATATATATATATATATATATTTGTTTATCCATTCATCCACGAATGGACACTTGGATTGCTTTCACTTTTGCCTGTTGTGAACAATTGTGCTGTGGACATGGGTGTGCAAAATCTTTTCAAGATGGTATTACTTTTGTGGTCAAAGAAGTTATATCTGTTCTTATAACTTCTGACCCTAGTCAGAGATGTTTCTCCTTTACACTATTATACATCAACAGAAAAGAGAAAGCTGAGAAACAAGGAATGAAAACTTCTCTCACTTATTTATTCAAGCTCTTATCTACTCATTCCCAACATTTCTTTGATAATCTCCTGCATAGTAAGGTATGTGCTAGGTTCTGTTGGACTCCAACAGTGGCCAGTATTCTAGTTGGCTACTGTACAGTGTAGTAAAATTATATTTAAATAGTGACTTTTCTTCTTTTTCACAGGGCTACCTTTACCTGGAGGTTCCTTCCTTTGGGATATGGATAGAATTCCAGCCTTGGGCACACTCAGAAACTCTGCCTGAGTCCCAGATAGAGTAGCCCTCTCAGAAGAGGCTTTTTTTTTTTTTTTTTTTACCCAAAGCATTTAAAAATAGTCTCAATCAAGACTTTGCAGGAACTCCAGTCTGTAGGAGTAAAACTTGTGTAGAATTAAAAACTTGTGTTCATACTTTCTATCATTCAGAAACATATTTGGAGAGATTTGGGGGTGGGAGGGCGGACTATTTCAATTTAACTTCAGGCCAGTTACAGGCATAAACTTCTACACAAAAGCACTCTCTAGTCCTCTGTATCTTAACACCCTTGCGGTGGGGAGTCTGTGGTGGCAGGAACCCATGCCTTCGAGGAGGTACAGTGGCTAAGAGTGTGAATGTGCATGCCAGAAAGCCTGGGTAGAAATCTCAGCTTACTTACAAAAGGTGGGATCTTTGGTTCAGGTTTAATATCATGAATCCTAACCTTCCGGATTCACAGTTTCCCCTTCAGTAACACGAGGTGAACCACAGTCTCTAGCTCAGAGGGCTGCTGTGCAGATTTAATGAGCCAATACTCATAATGGGTCTGCTTGTCACAGGACCTGGCACAGAGTAAGTGCAAATTAATGTTGGATATCCATCACTAAAATGAATGTGCTCCCCGCTGCAGCTGCACAGACCATTTTTTTAATCCTTCAAATATACCATGCTCTTGCTCCTCATCTGGCCCTTTGCCCATGCTCTCCTCTCTCCTCTTTCCCAACTGTGAGCCCTACTGTCTTTCTAACTGTATTCATTCTTCATGTCCCATCTGAGATATTTTCTCCAAGAAAACTGGTTACATGGTTCTTCCTTGAGCTCCACAAATACCCTGCATGTATCCCTGCCAGGGTACCCATCCCTCTGTACCGTTGCTCTAATCCAGTCATCCTCTCACTAAGCTGTGAGCTCCATGAGGCCAGATGGAGGCCTCTGGGGGATCTCAAATGAAAGGAATTAGTGAAAGTGGGGTCAGCTTCCACCAGTAAGACTGCTACCTTGGACCCCTATCTCAGGCACCCCAGAGATCCCCTGGTGCAATGTGTCTCATGACCCTCCCTCACACCATGTTGTAGAAAGGGTATTTGTCTGTTCCCAGGGCGCCCCTGGTTGGCTACCAAAGACCTAGCTTCAAAGGACTCTGATTCAGCTTTTAGAGGGAGTCATGACGATTTTCAGGTATATGTTCTTGTTCTGGGCCACTGGCCAGAGGTTCTGTCCACAGCAAATAGATTGATTGGCCTTTTTTTTTCTTCCTCAAACCACTGTCTCAATCCTCATTAGCAATTCTCCATCCCAATTCTGACAATGGTGTATTTGTCTCCCTTTCATTTCAAATGAATTGTAATTAAGCTACTGGCCTTGCTGGGCAGCTGATTTCTCAGAAAGGCTATGTTCTCAGTGATAAGACACTTCTGTGCTATTTCTAGTCAATCTATCAACCTTCCTACCAAGTTAATTCCTCTTAGATTAATGTAAGACACATAGCTATAATAACAAACATTCACTGTTTCTCTGTGCCAGGCAGTCTGTGCGGACTTTATCTGCGTTATCTCATTTAATTCTTATAACCACCCTGTTAAACATTATAGAAACTGCTAGTGTCCCCTTTACAGCTGAGGAAATTGAGGCACAGAGAGATTAAATAATTAGCTCAAGGCACACAGAAAGAAAGTGACAAAACAGGGACTCAAACTCAGTTCTGCTAACCCTCAAAGGCTGTACTCTTAACCATGAGGTTCCATCACTGACCTATAATTTTCAGTTATTATAATGTCCTGATTTGAAAGCACCAGGTACACTCAAAAATATACACTTTGTACCCAAAGGGACTTAGCTTCTGTGATCTTACTAAATCTGTGCTTTTCATATTGCATCCTAGCTTACGTTTTGTCTTTTGTTTGAAAAGTAAATGAGACAGAAATACTTCATTTTCCCTTTGTCTTCCTTTGGAATCAGGCACTGCTTTGTTTGTTGTGGATGAATGCAGACAGTTGTAAGATTGTCAATGGATGGTTAGCTGGACTGGTACTTGGCTAAGCAAGATTAATCAGATGATTGTGTTTTTATGGGAAGCATTTTGCTCTTCTTTGATCCAGAGCTCTGGCCTAACACATACCATCCATTTAGCCCCCAAATATTCTTGTACATGAGAAGGATCCAAGGGACAGTCTGGATAGTTCCATTTCTGTTACTGAACAAAGTACTCTGACATCCTTACTAAATTGCCTCCATTGTGTGTGTGTGTTTCAAGGTGAAGAGAGATGAAAGGAGATGAGAGAAACTGAAAATCAGTAATTCCAATCTTTGATTTCAAAGTATATCTTTCTGATTCAGCAAATCCAGAAAATTAAATTTGATAAACAGCAAACCACCTTACCTGCCTCCTGAAATATCTGTATGCAGGTAAAGAAGCAACAGTTAGAACCAGACATGGAACAACAGACTGGTTCCAAATTGCGAAAGGGGTACGTCAAGGCTGTATATTATCACCCTGCTTATTTAACTTCTTTGCAGAGTACATCATGCAAAATACTGGGCTGGATGAAACACAAGCTGGAATCAGGGTTGTCGGGAGAAATATGAAAACTTCAGATATGCAGATGACATCACCATTATGGCAGAAAGTGAAGAGGAACTAAAGAGCCTCTTGATGAAAGTGAAAGAGGAGAGTGAAGAAGTTGGCTTAAAACTCAACATTCAGAAGACCAAGATCATGGCATCTGGTCCTATCACTTCATGGCAAATAGATGGGGAAACAACGGAAGTAGCAACAGACTTTATTTTCTTGGGCTCCAAAATCACTGCAGATGGTGACTGCAGCCATGAAATTAAAAGACACTTGCTCTTTTGGAAGAAAAGCTATGACAAACCAACACAGTATATTAAAAAGCAGAGACAGCACTTTGCCGACAAAGGTCCCTCTAGTCAAAGCTATGGTTTTTCCAGTAGTCACATGTGGATGTGACAGTTGGACCATGAAGAAAGCTGAGCACTGAAGAACTGATGCTTTTGAACTATGGTTTTGGGTAAGACTCTCTTGAGAGTTCCTTGTACAGCAAGGGGATCAAACCAGTCAATTCTAAGGGAAATCAGTCCTGAATATTCATTGGAAGGACTCATGCTGAATTTCCAATACTTTGGCCACCTGATGCGAATAACTGACTCACTGGAAATAACTTTCCCCTGATGCTGGGAAAAATTGAAAGTGGGAGGAGAAGGGGATGACAGAGGATGAGATGGTTGGATGGCATCACTGACTTGATGGACATGAGTGTGAGCAAGCTCTGGTTGCTGAGGGACAAGGAAACCTGGTGTGCTATAGTCCATTGGGTCGCAAAGAGTCAGACACAACTGAGCGACTGAACTGAAACATAGAAACTTGTTCATTTTTATTCAAATTGCTTTTCTATAAAATTGTAACATAGGAAAAAGTTAATACTACTCAGAAAAAAATAAATAATTGTGCAATGCTCATGTTCATTCATTCATTCAAACCACTACTTGCTCACTCAGAATTGGGTTGTGGAGCTAAGTCAAAATTCCCACCTTCACTAAATTTACCGTCTGTATATAAATACTTAGAGGCGAAGAACAAGATCAAGTTGACAGTGGAACATAAGAAAGCAAGAGCTATCTCACAGATGTTGATAATATAATGGATAAGACTCTTGGATGGAATATAAAACAGCATGCAGTCCTCTCTTGCCTTTGGTCTATATAGTCTCTGGGTAGGAAAGTATTTTCCATGTTTTTCACCTAACCTTCTATCAGTAGAAATGGTAATGAATGTCTACTGCTTTTTATTTTTTCTTGACAAGTATTTGATTTGCTTGGGCTGTATCAGTCAAAAATTATGGGGAAAAATCCCAGAAGAAGTTCCCACTGGTTTTCCAATGAGCAAATGGCCACTGATCGGTGATGTGGAAAGGATGAGAGCCTGGGAGAAGGTGAATCTACCATTAATACTAGGTGATTCAAAGGACTCCGCTGTGTGTCCCAGGTTCTGGAAATAGATTTCAAATGACCTGAGCAGGCTCGCTACGGCAGAAATTCTAAGAGAGCTACATCAAGAGACGTAGGTTACTTAAGATTGTAACCTTGACTGCCTATTTGTAAATAATTCCAATGAAGAGAAAGGTGAATACCTAAATCAGGCACAGTGAATATACTCTCAAATGTCAACTCAGAATAATTAGTAGCAGGCACTGGAACACTGAGAAGGATTCTGATAACAGACTAACCACTAAATGCATGGATATTAGATTCAAATCTCCTTGTAAAATGTAATCTCCTCCTATTGTCTGACTGAGTTAGGATTCAGAATAATCTTAATATACTAAAGCAATGAATCAAAACCAAAGATGGAGGCTAATGAGGATAACAATATAGACCTGTATTTAAATTCAAAATTAAGTGATGGTTTCCATTGTAGGATTGGGGAAATTTGGCTTGATAGCAGCTCAGGAGAAAAGACTCAACCCTAAACTCCATATGAATCAATAGGATGACTACAAAAATTTTCCAGAGCAATGGTGGGCTGCTAGAGTTGAATAGGGTAGCCCAATACCAGCTACTCCACTGGAAATGAATTTCAATTTCTCTTTTTCCCAGCCTGCTGCTTTGCTTGTAGACTTGAGAGTATGAATAAGTTCCTTGTTTCTGAAGCTGGACATTTTCTCTCACTGAGGAACATGAAAAAGAAAAGAAAAGAAAAAAAAAAGAAAGTACTTGTATAGAAACAAAGGAAGAAGATGCCTACAAAAGATCAGAAATTCTTTGATCTTGAAATAGGCTAGATTTGGAATCAGTTTTTAAAATGCATCGAGTGAGTTTTGCAAATATATGGATTTTAGAAAAGCTTGAAAAGTCTTTTGGCCCAAGTGCTCTACCCTCAGACACACCCATATGCATTTCAGGAAGATTTTCATCCATGTGGTATATTCACCTGTCTCTTATACACATCTTTCCTGTCCCTATGAATTTGTCTACTCTAGGTACTCCAGATAAATAGAATCATACAGTATTTGTCTTTTGTTACTGGCTTGTTTCACTTAGCATGTCCTCAGGGTTCAGCCCTGTTGCATCACATGTCAGAATTTCCTTCTTTTTCAAACAATATTCATTGCATATATATATATATATATATATATATATATATATTTGTTTATCCATTCATCCACGAATGGACACTTGGATTGCTTTCACTTTTGCCTGTTGTGAACAATTGTGCTGTGGACATGGGTGTNCATTTAAATCATTAAAAAAAAAAAACACTCCTGAAAGCTTATTTTATTCAGTTAGGATATGGAGTTTGGTAAAAGGAAGAAAAAGAATGTAAAATTTTCAGTTTGAATTTAACTCAGAAAGAAGGTTCATGAATTTTAAACTTGCTGGAATCTGTTTATTAAAACCAAGTTGACCTTTGCCACCATCTTTATAAGGATGATGATGATGATGATTGTGGTTATTCAACTGATTGGGCTTGGATTATTTTCTGATTGTTCTTGGAACAAGTTTTTCCTAACAATTATGCTATAAAAATAGAACAGGCATAAGAACTGGAAGGGAAAATTAAGAAACAGTCAGGGACGGCTGGGCTAAAAGCAATGGCACGCATAAGGAACATTAAGTTTGAAGGCAGAAAATCTAGTCTGTGAATTGACTTCCTGAGTAAAAAGTATCTTACGAGCTTTCAATTAGTCTCCTTGCTGGAAGTTAAGTTCCAAGGTTGGGAAGGCAGCAACTGGGTTAACTCTTGTGCAGCAGCTATCTGTTTGACATTCAACTCATAAGAGGGAATAGGGACCTGGATTGAGCTAAGACATTAAATTTAGGTTGCAGCACAAATTACCAATGGCTGTTTAGCGGCATTTACTGTTTTTTGATGAATTTTTACATTCTCCTCATTTAATTGCTTTTTTAAAGAACATATAAAAAGACTAGAGGAATTCTGGCATCTTGTAAAGTAAGTACAATTAAACCATGTGCAGAGCTGAATCCACAATTTTAGTCTCATTAAGACTTGGTCTAATGATTGATTATAGACTTATTTTCAGGTCAGAGCCCCAGCTGCCTTCTGACTTAATAGAAGATGATAGGGAGGGAGGGGTAAGCAATTTTACTTTATAATCTTTGAATTCACTTTTCTCAACTGGTATTTGAAAAGAGGGTTACGAAGAATATTACCTAAATTGAGATTGATGAAAAAAGTTACAGAATAGGTTCCAAATCAGAAGAAAAGGCATAGGTGGGTTGTAAGTACACCTGACTCTTAAACAACATGGATTTAAAGTGTGAATCCACTTACACATAAAATTTTTCAGCAGTAAATACTATCAGTTCAGTTCAGTCACTCAGTTGTGTCTAACTTTTTGCAACCCCACTGACTGTAGCACATCAGGCTTTCCTGTCCATCACCAACTCCTGGAGCTTGCTCAAATTCATGTCCATTGAGTCGGTGATGCCATCCAACCACCTCATCCTCTGTCGTCCCCTTTTCCTCCTGCCTTCAATCTTTCCTAGCATCAGGGTCTTTTCCAATGAGTCACTTCTTTGCATCAGGTGGCCAAATTATTGGAACTTCATCATCAGTCCTCCCAATGAATATTCAAGACTGATTACCTTTAGGATTGACTGGTTTGATCTCTTTGCAGTACAAGGGACTCTCAAGAGTCTTTTCCAACAATCTGCAGATGGCTGAATCTGTGGATGCTGACCTGAGGATATGGAGGGACCTTGAATACTGATGGCTTACTAGAAACTATAAACAGATTTTCTACTGTTGAGAGAGTCAGAACCCCTAAGCCCAGTGTTGTTCAAAGGTCAACTGTAATATCAACATGGGTATTTCTGTGAGTACATAATGAAAGGCCAAGGAATAATAGTTAATTGTTGGATGGTAAGGGATCAAGAGGATTATAGCATCTCACATTTCAACCCTAGCATCCTCTGGAAAGTATTATCTGTTATGTACTATATGATTATTCTAGAAGGATAGTTAACTTCAAACAGGCCATGCCTCATCTCCTACGCTTTGCCGAGCCAAGGAACTTTCAACATTTTTAGTGACAAGAAGTCATCACTGTAAGTTGTAAGTTATAATAGATACAAACAAGTTGCAGGTTTAAGGCTGCGAGGTGTTCATTTTCCCAAGGATGTCATAAAAAATACATATTTACCTGAGCAACTCTCCATAATATTCTGTTCTATGCTCCCTTGTGATATTTTAATATTTTCTCTAAGGCCAATGGGACTGTTAAATTGGCTTCACATTTTATAAAACAGCAAAGGTAGTTTTGTTGGAAAACAAAAATGTAAATATACTTGTCCAGTGGAAGAAAACTCACTGTCTTAGGAAGAAACTTCCAAGCACCTGGCTAAACCAGACTTATTTCATGAACAATTTCTAAGAGCAATCTCGACTTTTTAAAAGCCTGAGATCTATTCATGCACTACAGATTTTCTCACTGTTCTATTGGTTTGGTCACTGGTTCCAACCTCTTTTGGGCAAAGAATGTTAAGTGAGAGAAAAGCGAAGCTTTTTGTTACCATCCCACCTGGCCAGAAAGAATCAGATTTCAAGGAGCTTACTTTTCCCATATTGTCCAATGAATTCTCTGACCAACATGGTAGTGTTCTTTGAATAAATAAAAAAGCACTGAGTTGTTTTTGCTGCTGCTGCTGCTAAGTCGCTTCAGTCGTATCTGACTCTGTGCGACCCCATAGACGGCAGCCCACCCGGCTCTGCTGTCACTAAGGACTCTCCAGGCAAGAACACTGGAGTGGGTTGCCATTTCCTTCTCCAATGCATGAAAGTCAAAAGTGACAGTGAAGTCATTCAGTTGTGTCCGACTCTTAGCGATCCCATGGACTGCAGCCTACCAGGCTCCTCCATCCATGGGATTTTGCAGGCAAGAGTACTGGAGTGGGGTGCCATTGCCTTCTCCAAGTTGTTTTTAGGAAATTACAAATCATATAAAAATGGTAGAGTTCTGTTTTGCAGTGACTAAAAACTATCAATTTCTTTGGCTAGCTCTGTTTATTTTCCTTTCTTAATGTTCAAAGATTTTGCCTTATTTCCCTTTATTTTACTCTTCCATACTTCTGTCATTTATAAAACCAATTAAAAAAATTTAATTATGTGAATTGCTATGTTTATTACTATTTTACTTCTATTAGCATTAAATCACTCTTTGAAGCACACTTATAGCCACAGAATAGGAAATCATAACATATTCCCTAAGAATAGAGGAAGTTCTCAGTAAAAGTTTGTTATATCAAGTAGGAAAAATAAAGTCAAATGGAGGAATCTATTTACCTAGGAATGTTTCATTCATTCATTTGTTTATTAACTTAGCAAATATTTTCTGATCACCTATCTACAACCAGAGACTGTTGTGGGTATTGAGGACTTTGAGGTAGACAAGAAAGATAAGGTCCTTGCACACATGGAGTTTACTTTCTAGTAGAGGGAGACAGACAATAAGCAAGCCAACCAAACAAGAGTGTGCCATGCATCATTTAATTTTATAAAGAAGGTGATGAGATAATTTGGTTACTGCTTTAGATTGGGTGGTCACAGAAGACCTCTCTGAGGCCATTTAAGCTGAGGTCTTATTTCAGCTACCTATAGCTGCATATCAAAGTACCATGAACTCAGTAGCTTTAACACAACAGCTTATTACACACATGGATTCTCTGGGTCAGGGATTTTCAGAAGGCACAGTGGAGACAGCTTGTCTCTGTCTCATAATGTCTGAGGCCAAGCTGGAGGACTCAAAGTCTGGGTTTGGAACCACTTCAGGGCTTGCTCAATCACATATCTGGTGGTTGCTGAGTGCTTAACTGGGACTTACTGGCCAGCACACCTCCACGGTGTCTCTGCACATGTTCTGGTCTCCTCATAATATGGTGCCTGAGTTCCAAGGGTGAGTGTCCCNCTGCTGCTGCTGCTAAGTCGCTTCAGTCGTATCTGACTCTGTGCGACCCCATAGACGGCAGCCCACCCGGCTCTGCTGTCACTAAGGACTCTCCAGGCAAGAACACTGGAGTGGGTTGCCATTTCCTTCTCCAATGCATGAAAGTCAAAAGTGACAGTGAAGTCATTCAGTTGTGTCCGACTCTTAGCGATCCCATGGACTGCAGCCTACCAGGCTCCTCCATCCATGGGATTTTGCAGGCAAGAGTACTGGAGTGGGGTGCCATTGCCTTCTCCAAGTTGTTTTTAGGAAATTACAAATCATATAAAAATGGTAGAGTTCTGTTTTGCAGTGACTAAAAACTATCAATTTCTTTGGCTAGCTCTGTTTATTTTCCTTTCTTAATGTTCAAAGATTTTGCCTTATTTCCCTTTATTTTACTCTTCCATACTTCTGTCATTTATAAAACCAATTAAAAAAATTTAATTATGTGAATTTCTATGTTTATTACTATTTTACTTCTATTAGCATTAAATCACTCTTTGAAGCACACTTATAGCCACAGAATAGGAAATCATAACATATTCCCTAAGAATAGAGGAAGTTCTCAGTAAAAGTTTGTTATATCAAGTAGGAAAAATAAAGTCAAATGGAGGAATCTATTTACCTAGGAATGTTTCATTCATTCATTTGTTTATTAACTTAGCAAATATTTTCTGATCACCTATCTACAACCAGAGACTGTTGTGGGTATTGAGGACTTTGAGGTAGACAAGAAAGATAAGGTCCTTGCACACATGGAGTTTACTTTCTAGTAGAGGGAGACAGACAATAAGCAAGCCAACCAAACAAGAGTGTGCCATGCATCATTTAATTTTATAAAGAAGGTGATGAGATAATTTGGTTACTGCTTTAGATTGGGTGGTCACAGAAGACCTCTCTGAGGCCATTTAAGCTGAGGTCTTATTTCAGCTACCTATAGCTGCATATCAAAGTACCATGAACTCAGTAGCTTTAACACAACAGCTTATTACACACATGGATTCTCTGGGTCAGGGATTTTCAGAAGGCACAGTGGAGACAGCTTGTCTCTGTCTCATAATGTCTGAGGCCAAGCTGGAGGACTCAAAGTCTGGGTTTGGAACCACTTCAGGGCTTGCTCAATCACATATCTGGTGGTTGCTGAGTGCTTAACTGGGACTTACTGGCCAGCACACCTCCACGGTGTCTCTGCACATGTTCTGGTCTCCTCATAATATGGTGCCTGAGTTCCAAGGGTGAGTGTCCCAGGAGAGTGAGTGAGTGAGCGAGCCAGGCAGAAGCACCATCATTTCTTGTGGGCCAGCTTTGGAATTCTCTTCTGCTGTGCTCTATTGGTTAGGATGACTAAAAAGATCAACAGGGAGCAACAGAGACCCCATCTCTTGAAGGAGGCATGTCATCCTTACATTGTAGGATATTCAGTGGTGTGGCCATCTTTGGAAAATCTAATCTGCTGCAGGTCTGAATGACAAGGAGGAGTTAGGAACATGAAAGTGAAGGAGAAGAACATGCCAGGCAAAGGCCCTAAGTGACAGGTAACTGGACTATTTGAATCACAGCTAAAAGCCAAGAGTAATAAGATAAAATGAATAAGGGAAAGAATAGTACAAGAGAAGTCAGGAAGGTAGGTAGGGCAAGATCTTGAAAAACTAAGAACTACCTCTATTCTAGGCAAAAGGAGAACGAAGGCTGGATATGTCTTGGAATCATTCCTGCCTTCTTTGGGGAAATCTTTCTTCTTTGGGCCAGTGTGTCAATTTGGACCTAAAACATTTCAGATTCCCACACTACTCTTCTTGGTAGTGTTCTTATTTGAAATTCCCTCAGGTTTAAATTTTTTCCCTTTCTGGATACTGGACACTGTGGAGCGGGGAATGTGAAAAACCAATTCATTCCTTCAGCCATTCAAGTTGCTTTTCACATAGTTGGAGAGATTAATAAGCACACAGACAGACAGACATAGATGTTAACTAAAATATGAGTCAGTAAAAGAATCAAATTTGGGCTAAGAAACATATAATTTGAGAATTCTGAATTCTTGATTTTGATTTAATAATCACAACATTCTGATTCCAGTGTCAGAAGTCACAAGAAGAAGATATCATCAAATGTCTGACTAAAATGAATATATCCCAGCATTTATAAAGGAAAACCACATAAATGAAATACTTCTGTAGTATAAAAATGCCATAAAGTAAAAAAAAATAAACTAGGAATACAAATTTGGTGCACACATGACAAAAGTTATCTTTGTATAGAGATAGCTTACACTGGACAAAACAGGAAAATTTTTTAATGAGCAAAAATTACAAACAAGAGGCTCATGGGAAAAAAGTGACTAATAATCATGAAAAGATGTTCGACCTCATCATAATGAAACACAAAGCAAAGCAACATACCTCACTAGATTGACAAAAAAGTATCAAACAAAATCATTTTTACTAACTTGACAATAAATACAATGCTTGATGAAATTCAGTATCAGTGAAGATGCAGGGGTATATTGGTAATTTTGTAATCATTGGTATAAATGTTTTCAAAAACTTGGTAATGTTTATGAGTTTAAAATGCATATTTTCTTTGCTCTAGGAATGCCACTGTTTGAGAATAATTTTATATACATACTCAGCTCTAGATACAATTACATATACTTGAGGAAGTTGATTTCCATATTATTTATAATAGCAAAGTAATTAAAATTATTCAGATGCCTATAAGTAGGGGGTCAGATTTCTAAGTTATGGTCTATGGACCTCTGACATACCATGCAGCTGCTTAAAAGAATGTGGAAGATAAAAAAGTACTGATTAGAAAGATGTCCAAAATGTATTAAGTGTAAAAGTAAGGTATAGACAGTATAGATAAGATGATATTATTTGCTTGAAGGGCTTTTATGCACTATTTTAAGCTACCACTAACATTTATACATCTGTCTATATATCTATCTTTATACATTATCTGATTTCTGAAAGGATATACAGTTTATGTAAGGTCAGTGGTAGCTTTTAAAGTATGGAACTCAAGGCTGAAGGAAGTGAAGAAAGAATTTTAGCTTTAATCATATAGCTTCTGTAAGATTAAGTATTTTTCTTTATAATCTTGTGTATATATTAATTAAAAATTAAAGACTAATACTAAAACATCATGAGCATGTCTCCACTAGGCCCTTAGGTGGTGAGGTTAATGGCGGGAATTTCAGACACTGATCTGTTGTCATACTTTAGGCCCTTTGGTGCCCCTTAAATTATACCATTTGCCATCCTTGCTGGCTGGGTGTGCCAAAGCGCAGACCACAAACAATACTCTCAGCTGAAAGTAAAAAAGTCATAAACCATGGTTCCTACCTCTTTGACTCCTATTACCAAATCTTAAACGTTTCCATCCTCTAGGAAAGGTGTAATTTCAGTGACAGACGCTTATGTCACAATTCTACTCCTTCATTTTAGTTTGGGATCAGAGTTGTTGGGGGGAGTTGGGAGTAAAAGAGGTGGTATGGGAGGCGGGTGGACAGAAAGAACTGTATTATAAAAAAGGAAGCATTAGTCCTTCTTGGTCTCCTTCAACCTTTAGCACCTGTAGATGTCTATCTTTTGCTTACCCATTTTTTAAAGTTCCATAATATGACACATCAACATAAGACCTCAAGAGAGGTCTATATTTTGCAAGAGACAAGTATCATGACTGATGGGCTTACAATTATCTGTAGATTAAAATTTTTTAATTTAGATTTAAAAATTTAAAGTCTGAGATTTAAATGTTCTTGAGTTTAGAAAACCTAATTGATTACAAATAGTTTACTAATTTCTTCCGTGTAAACATCCTACTGCTCTTCAGCGCAAATCTATCATCTTCTGTGAAAATTCATCATTGTGACATGTATATTCTTTTTTTTTCTTTTTACTCAGTTTAACAGTATGTGAATAGGCTGTCACTTATCCACTTCTTTCTTACTAAATAAGAATTCTTTAGTTTCCCTCAAACATAATTCAATGTCATGTTTCAATTCAATGGTAAACTTTCAATGATAATACATGTCTGTCCTCTTCACCCACATGTGTGCACACACACAGTCTATAGCAGGTTAGATCAAGACACCAACTTAAGAATACCAAGGAGAGTCTGGAAGGAAAGAGGAAAGTCCAGAAAGGCAGAAGACAGCCTTTGGATTGAGAAAAAGTCACCACAGCTTTAATCTTGACAATGAATTGGTTTGGGACACTATTGGCATGAAAAAAAAAATCTCAGAATTTTCAAATCAGCTAATACATCCACATTCTTCATCTCCTTTTTGCCTTTCTTGAGTCCTTGTGGAGAGCCCTTCCCTTGACCCTCTTGCAAATAAGAATGCTTTGCTCAGAGCTTGGCAAAACCATTTAAAAATAAATATGTGACCCATGACCCAGCAATAACATCTCTAGGAATCTACCCCAGTGATCCTTTGATTGTGCCCAGGGGACCACATACAAGGATGCTCAGCACTGAATAGCCTAGAACAGTCCCACTGGGGACATAATCTCTAGGTCCAACAGAATGGAAATAGATAAAGTGTGGTGAAATCATAAGAGGAGATGCCACAGAACACTTGAAAGGAATGACTGGATATGTATCATTACAATAGATCTCCCAAACACATTTTGCACTAAAAAAAAAAAAGCAAGGTGCAAACATATGATACCATTACTATAAAAAAATCCAACTCTATATATTTTATAAAAATTATAAATAAGTGTGTGCACACAAGTGTATGGGTGTGCTGTATATGTATAAATAGGGAACAAAACACTCTCTTCTCCTCAGACAAGGGAGATGGGACTGGGAGTAAGGAGACTTGCCAAAGGGGATCTTAGCTTTATCGGCAACAGTTTCATTCTTTAAAAGGAGAATTAAGTCATGTGTATTACTTGGGGAATAATAATAATTTTAAATACTTAAAAAATCCTTGACATTCCACCTTTAAACATGTCCTGGATAAGTTAAGATAACATTCACCAAACTGGGTTCTATGAACATTTGTGCTCTGACGGGGTTAGTGGGTATTTGTTGAGTTTTAAAGTTATTAATCCAATAGAAATCAGAAGTTGAAATAGAATTAGCAGTAAACTCAGAGGAAGCAGAAAATTCTTAAACTTTCCTCCCATCTTTAATCCCTGCCAGGATGATTCTGATGGCTCTAGCAGCTTCCCTTTCTTTTAACTGCCTTAGAATATTTATGTTAAACAAACTCCTCTTTAGACGTTGGGACTTTAGGCCTCTGTAAATATGGGTGAGGATGGTGAAGGATGCATGTCACCATCTACCTATAAACTCAGTACTCTGAAATGTAGTAAAGGTTCCGAGGAGCCTTGCCGCGGCCTGCATGCAATATTAAAAGGAGATGAGACCTAACAGGAGAGGGATTCAGTCTCTCTTGCTAAGCTTTGCCTCTTCCTCCCCAGCTTCATGTCGTTATGACAGTGTCAGTTAGTCATAGGTTGGAACTAACTGCTGGAGAAGGTGTGGGCATTTGTTTTCATTCTGGATCATTGTGAAAACCTTTCTGGGTCAGTATGTTCTGCGACTCTCAAGAAGGAGGTGGGGTGCCATGAAGTCAATGGAATTCCTTACAGTTCCCCAATTCTGCTGGCCTCTGTCTGAGTGCTGTCTTCTTCATTTTCATGATCCCAGAATCTAGGGGCCATGGACACTTGGGAGAATGTGGCTTTAGAGCCACATGAACTTCCATTCTGCAAAAGATTTGGGTACCCAAATAAGGCTGGGCAACACCAGAGAAAACAAAGTTAATGGGTGACCATACTGCAGGTCTCCTCAGAGGTTTTGATATGTCAACTCCCACCAAGAATCTCTAAGAGGGGAGGAGCAAGTGCAGTTGAGTTTCCACCTGCTTTTGAACTTTTCTCTCCTGGCTCCTTGCCTCATCCTATAGCAGAGAGCACCTATGGAACACAGGTTGGTAAAAGGCAGAATCAGGAAGGATGGTCTCATCTCAATGAAAGTAAAGTTCCCAAATTGCCAACTAAAAGTTAACTTGGTAACTGGCTCCCACTTTGATTCTAGTGAGATAAGAGTTGAGACTGTGTTAAACTTTGCTAATAAGAAGTTTATGGCAGAAAGTGAAGAGGAACTAAAAAGCCTCTTGATGAAAGTGAAAGTGGAGAGTGAAAAAGTTGGCTTAAAGCTCAACATTCAGAAAACGAAGATCATGGCATCTGGTCCCATCACTTCATGGCAAATTGATGGGGAACCAGTGGGAACAGTGTCAGATTTTATTTTGAGGGGCTCCAAAATCACTGCAGATGGTGATTGCAGCCATGAAATTAAAAGACGCTTACTCCTTGGAAAAAAAGTTATGACCAACCTAGATAGCATATTCAAAAGCAGAGACATTACTTTGCCAACAAAGCTCCGTCTAGTCAAGGCTATGGTTTTTCCAGTGGTCATGTATGGATGGAGAGTTGGACTGTGGAGAAAGCTGAGAGCCAGAGAATTGATGCTTTTGAACTGTGGTGTTGGAGAAGACTCCTGAGAGTCCCTTGGACTGCAAGGAGATCCAACCAGTCCATTCTGAAGGAGATCAGTCCTGGGTGTTCTTTGGAAGGACTGATGCTAAAGCTGAAACTCTAATACTTTGGCCACCTCATGCGAAGAGTTGATTCATTGGAAAAGACTCTGATGCTGGGACAGATTGGGGACAGGAGAAGAAGGGGACAACAGAGTATGAGATGGCTGGATGGCATCACCAACTCAATGGACATGAGTTTGGGTGAACTCCGGGAGTTGGTGATGGACAGGGGGCCCTGGCATGCTGCAGATCATGGGGTCGCAGAGTTGAATATGACTGAGTGACTGGACTGAACTGAATAAGAACTTACAATTCTTCTTGTCTAAAAGCCTGCGGTCAAGGATAGCAGAAATACAGTGTTCTTGGTATGTGCGGCTGCTGCCAACATAGTCGGCACATGCCGGGCACACATCAACTGTACTCCTGGCCTCTGATCATGAGGTGAGGAATCGGGTAGCCAAGTGGGCAGCTCTGCTCCACTCAGGGAAGCAAGCCATGGGCAGATCTGGAGCTCAGGTTTGGGAGGTTGGGAATCTGTGGGCCACGAGCAGAATGCAGCTCTGCCCTTTCTTCACTTCCTGTAGGACACTGTCATTTTAGCCATGACTGGTGGCTGAGCTCTGTGGGAGCCCGTGATGACAGATAACCAAAAAGACTGAGGCAAATACCCATTTAATTTAGGCTGAGCACCTATATTATCTTCAATTCCATAAAAACGGCCTTTTGCTTGCTATAGAGCTCATCTAATTACTGTGACGGTTGTGTAATTAAAAGTGATGATATAAAGCAGAGGATGCCTGGGTCCTGAAGTCTACATCTGCTGGCTGACAATGAACAGCTCAGATAAAGTGTGACAGATTGTGATTAACACAAACTGTCTAAATACATCTGAACCTTGCAGAATACAATATGTAAATCTCATAATGGCCACCAGGGCAGTGGGAGCTTGTGAAGGATTTCCAATGTCTGTTTTCTCTTACCAGTACTCTGGGTCAGATGATGTGCAGAGATGTGGTTCCAAGCAGGCTCTAGAGTCAGGGACCTGAGGCCGCTTCTCAAGCCTGCCATGTTCTGGCTGTGCATGCTTGGATACTTGGGCAGGATTTGCCTGTGTGTGTGTGTGTGTGTGTGTGTGTGTGCGCGCGCGCGTGCGTGCATGCGTGCGTGCGTGCGTGCGTGCCTTACAACACGAAACCTGTGGCTTGTTGAAAGAATGACAAGGGTTAGTGTGAGCATCCAAGTGACTGGTACAGGAAACAAAAGGAGTCATCGTTGCTGCCATCACCATCATCATCATCATCGTCATCGTGTAACCGTATTCACGAGTAGCTGTCTAGATAGGAGTACAAACTAGTTTGATAGAACTGTTGAATAGATGTTCTAAACTGATCTAATCCTAGTCAACTATGGGAAAGTGGCTTTTTCCTTATTATGTTCCAGAAATGGTTTTCTTTTCTTTTCTTTTTTTTTTTTTTAAGTTATGGTTTGGTGGTTTAGGTGGGTGTGTGGAGGGGAAGACACAACTTTTTATTCTCATGAACTTGGCCTTGAATTCTAGCTCTACTCCTGAGCAAGTAAGTGACCCTGGGCAGTTTGCTTCTCTGCCCTGAGCCTCAGTGGTCTTATCTGCAAAATGGGGATAATGGTTTCTGGGTTTCAGGAAGAATTATGTGTCAGATAACATTTAAATGGTAAATTCAAGCACACCCATGTTCCATCACTCTTAGTTCCCATTTCCAGGGGGACTTGGATGAGATCATGGGAGTTTTAAGGGAGCATTTTGAACTGCCTTACAACATGAACACCTGGCTCACGGTGGCTGGATTTAGTATTTCAGCAAACCTTAACACCACTGCTAAATCACAGTTCAGTTGATCCAAGCCATGGGGGTCCCTTAACCCAGCAGAAATACCCATAATAACACAACAGAGCAATATATTCTTCTGACAATGCATGAGTCCTCTGCCCATAAAAAGCATCCCTATTCCTGAAACAGCTCGTTCCTGAAACAGGTTAAATCTGTGGCTGGGGTCCCTGCCAGAGTTGTTCTCCAGGTCATGGATTAAAACATCAGGGCTACATCTACAAACTGATTGCTACATCTACAAACTGATTGCCTGGGTATTTTTTTGTTTCCTCATCATAGTCAAAATGCCTTCCTGGCACATTTCTGCTGGTTCCACCTTCATTCCCACCCCTGGCATCATAACAGTAGCATAATTTCAGGATGACGGTGTCTCAGGGGCTCTGCCCTCAGCAACTCAGCAGCCAGCTGGTTCTCCTCAGGACTCAGTGTTTGCTCTGGTTTGGCCAGCCTGACAGGGGAGGGATTGAGGAAGGAGGCAGCAAGGTAGAGGTGACCTGTGGAGGAAACCCTTGACTGAGGAGGGGTCTGGGGCAAGGGGCAATTAACATGCCAAAGGGGGAAGGGCAGAACAGGCTGCCTTGAAGGGCTGAGGGGGACAATGATGCTGCTGAAGCATTTGTAGGGGTAAAAATCTGGACCCAAGCAGAATGCTCATCAACTGGGGAATGGCTCACTAAGAAGGGATGCATCCCTGCTATTGGAGAATACTACCCAGTTCGCAGAGTTAGTGATAGCTCTATCCTGCCCAGAGGAAGGTCAGTGCTGCAAAGAAAACGATGCTCGGAGAAATGCATGTAAGAATAACCTCTATATGTGCAAAATAATAATGGTTTACATTTAGTATCTATTGTATGCCAGGAAGCATGCAAAGTGCTTCTCATGTATTAACTAATTTGAATCTCACAGCCATCTGACTGCAGGTGTTATTGCTATTCTGATACAGACAGGAGAAAGATTCTAAGGTCTAGGGATGCCTGTGGACACAGAGTTGCTAAGAGATGAACCAGAATTTGAATCTGGATGGCAGCCAGAGCTCTTGACCTCTTCCTGTACTGTTTCTCACATATGTTTGTATGTGCACAGAGGGAGCTGTGGAAGCATTTATATCAGAAACCAGGCCACTCGTGGTTAGCTGGAGGAGATAAGGAGAATGTATTCTCCAACAATATGCTAAAACTCTATGATTTTTTCCTACTGTTATCTGTAATTACTGCAAATATGAAAAAAAAAAAAAAAACAAAAACGAATGTCCACAAGGACAAAGTTCAGAAGGGAATGGAAACAAATGAAAACTTGGATTTGACAGGAAATTAGGCTATGGCAATTTCAATTTGGATTTAACTGATTATTTTAGTTTTGTTTTGGCCATTTGTAATTTTTAAAGGTAATAATCCATATGGTTACATTTGTGATAAGCAAGCTGCTCATTTCTGTTCTCAAAGCCTGGTATNTTTGACAGGAAATTAGGCTATGGCAATTTCAATTTGGATTTAACTGATTATTTTAGTTTTGTTTTGGCCATTTGTAATTTTTAAAGGTAATAATCCATATGGTTACATTTGTGATAAGCAAGCTGCTCATTTCTGTTCTCAAAGCCTGGTATCTGGACCAGCAGCATGAGCATCAGTTGGAAGCTTGTGAGAAACTCAAATTCTCCAGGCCTAAGCAATCAGAAACTTTAGGGGATGGGCCCAGTAATCCGTGGTTTCACAAGTATCCTAGATGATTCTGATGTACAGAAGTTTGCAAATCACTGGGTTAAACAAACAAATGAACCAACATACCATTCCAAGGGAGAAGAGGTATTAATAAAAGGTGGCACTTACAGAAAAGACAGAGGGCACCTCTTTGCTAGTTTTTTCCCTTGGCAGNATAGTGATGCTTCCTAAGGCCCACTTGACTTCACATTCCAGGATGTCTGGCTCTAAATGAGTGATCACACCATCATGATTATCTGGGTCGTGAAGATCTTTTTTGTACAGTTCTTCCGTGTATTCTTGCCACCTCTTCTTAATATCTTCTGCTTCTGTTAGGTCCATACCATTTCTACCATTTCTGTCCTTTATCGAGCCCATCTTTGCATGAAATATTCCCTTGGTATCTCTAATTTTCTTGAAGAGATCTCTAGTCTTTCCCGTTCTGTTGTTTTCCTCTATTTCTTTGCACTGATCGCTGAGGAAGGCTTCTTATCTCTCCTTGATATTTAAAAGCTTTAGATACTTAATATTCTTTTTTACACTCTATACAATATTTTCAAAACTATACATTTTCCTCTATTCACTGCTGTATAAGCTTTGGATTGTCCCCTAGAATGAGACATTCACATTCTATAATACTTTATTATGTTCTTTCAGCTCCACTTGCAGTTTGCTCAAACTCATGTCCATTGAGTCAGTGATACCATCCAACCATCTCGTCCTCTGTTGTTCCCTTCTACTCCTGCTTCATCTTTCCCAGCAGCTGGGTCTTTTCCAATGAGTTGACTTTTCCCATCAGGTGGCCAAAGTATTGGAGCTTCAGCTTCAGCATCAGTCCTTCCAATGAATATTCAGGGTTGATTTCCTATAGCATTGACTGGTCTATTTTGTTCAAAATGTCACATATATAACCATAAATGATTTTAAAATATATGAAAATGTTTACAGTGATTATGCAGAGTAGACAATTTTAAATATTTTCTAAATTTATTTTAGAAATGTTTTCTAAATTTTTCAAAATTTTCTAAATTTTTCAATATTTCCTTCAGTTTATGCATTACTTTAGCAAATAGAAAAGAAACAATAAATGCTAATAAGTAATGTTAATAAAAATTAAAACCAAGCTAAAATCATCCTTCTCAAAAACAAATTTGTACTACAGATTGTCCTTTTAAAATTTTTGTCAAGTATTTTCATATTTTAAGAATCAAATTTTATGTTTCCTACCTGAATTTGGCCTAGAGCAGTGAATATTTTCACACCTGGTAGATACTTATAGGTGGAATATTAAACTTTAGTATTTTCAGAAAAGTTGAGCCAAACCAAAAGTTGTCTCTTTCGGGAAGAGTTTTGAAAAAAAATTATGTTAAAAGGAAGAGTTCAAAAATAAGTCTTACTATCTGAAATAATGCTATAAAGGACTGTGATTTCTGAGAAGGAAATAAATACATAGAGGGGGAAGTGAACTGTGAAAATACTGCCAGCCAGACTGCTTAACCCAGACCCATATAGCAGGAAGTGTTCTGGGAAGAGAGGATCTGGCCAAATGAAACAATTTCATCTAGCCTTAACATTCAAATCAAATTAACCTTAGAGTTGAAGTAAATGACTTATTTTCTTCATATTGGGCTTTAATCCTCTGACTAACAAAATGGGACTAGGGATAAATAATCTTTAAAGTCCTATTCATCTTTCTGTTTCTATCTGTGATTTCACATTTATTTAATTATGAGGAAATTCACTACCCAACATATGTAAACCTACTTACCACCAATACAAAATTATTTTATATGTAGATAAAATAACTAAAGAGAAAAATCAAAGCTGTAAGATTATTAGAACACAATATGACCAAATATTTTAAGCTTAGTGTGGAAAGGCCCTCTTAAAGAGGAGAAATGTCTATACACAATCACCAACAGTCTTGAAAAAAATATTTGTAACACATACACAAGACAGGGAGTTAATATTCCTAACATACACAATGATTAAAGAAATAGATTAAAGAATTAAAGATTAAAAAAAGATTAAATAAACCATACAACATGTAAATATATAAAGAATATGAACATAAAAGTCATAGAATACCTATAGACAGCCAATAAATATAAGGAAATATGCTCAACTTTCCTCTTAGCCAAGAAATGCAAATGAAGACCAAATACAATACAATATCATACACAGGAGATTTATAATAATTAAATTAAGAGCATTAAATACTGGCTAGGGTCTGTGGAAATGGATAGTGAACCGTTTTTAGAACCATTAATATAAAGTGGGCATAATATACTTGATGAACACTTTAGAGTGTCAATCAATCATTTAAAAAATAAAAATATAATTTGAGAGACTTCCCTGGTGGTCCAGTGGTTAAGACTCTGAGCTTCTAATGCAGGGGATGCAGGTTTGAACTCTAGTCTGGGAATTAAGAGACTACATGCTGCTGTAGCATACATACACACACACACACACACACATATATATACACATACATGCTGCGATTCATGGAGTCACAAAGAGTCGGACATGACTGAATGACTGAACTGAACTGAACACACATATAATTTGAACGATCACTTTCACTTCTAGGAATCTATTCTTCAGAAAGAGTGCTATTTATAGACAAAGTTATGAATAGAACACTGCAGCTTTAAGTATTATTTATAAACCAAGAAACTTGGAAGTAAAAACTAAAGACACACCAATATAAAATAATGCATCAATATAATGTGTTACAAGATAGCAATTTTTAAATGAAATACACATGTACTTACCTGAAAAAGTAATACATGATAGGTAAAAACTGCAAGATAAAACCAAAAGGCATACTCTTTTGGCATGTATTGCATATTTATATGTATGTGTATGCATGTGTGCACATGAGTAGTTATATATTGAAATCTATACGTGCTTTAGTCTGGGTGTTTATAATGATGGTGATGATGAGGATGACTGATGGCAGCTGATATTTACTAGGTCCTTACCTTTTGCTAGGCACTATCATGGATTCATTTAACTAATCCTCAGAACTATGCAATGAATTANTCTTGATGAAAGTGAAAGAAGAGAGTGAAAAAGCTTAAAGCTCAACATTCAGAAAACTAAGATCATGGCATCTGGTCTCATCACTTCATGGGAAATAGATGGGAAACAGTGGAAACAGTGTCAGACTTTATTTTAGGGGGCTGCAAAATCACTGCAGATGGTGACTGCAGCCATGAAATTAAAAGACATATGTACATAGGTATGTATAATACCTATATACACATATATACATATATATAATATGTATGTTTAGAGAACAAAAGACATTTAATTGAAAAAGGAAGATGGTAAAAATGCCCCCCTTACACATACTCTATCTCTCTCTTTTCATTTTAAAATGTAAGCTAACTAGCTGAATTTTTTTGTCTGTGTCTATTCAATAATTAGATTTAAGACATGCTGCCCAACAGCTTTTCCAAAAAAAAAAAGAAGTAGATTGACTGAATCCTCAGGACCTACACACAACACACACTAAAAACCAAGTAAGGTACCATTCACTCCAAAATACCATCAAAGGTTTTTCCTCAAAAAGTAATTTTTGAAGTCTTAAGTGAAATATACACTGCTTAATAAAACCCATACTTGAGTGGAAAATGTGTGCATGCTCAGTCACATCTGACTCTTGGAGAACCCCTGGACTGTAGCCTGTCAGGCTCCTCTGTCCATGGGATTCTCTAGGCAAGAATACTGGAGTGGGTGCCATTTCATTCTCTAAGGGATCTTCCCAGTGAAGGGACTGAATCCCATGTCTCTGGCATTTCCTGCATTGCAGGCAGATTCTTTACCACTGAGCCACCTGGGAAACTCCCTGTGTAGAGAATAAAGGCAGTAAAAAGACAAACAGGACCAACAGTTGTTTTTCCAAGAGTTCNCCCAGTGAAGGGACTGAATCCCATGTCTCTGGCATTTCCTGCATTGCAGGCAGATTCTTTACCACTGAGCCACCTGGGAAACTCCCTGTGTAAGGAATAAAGGCAGTAAAAAGACAAACAGGACCAACAGTTGTTTTTCCAAGAGTTCAACTGCAAATTAAAAAAAAAAAAAAGTACCCATGATTAACTATCTTAATATGTCTTTTTATATAAAATAAACTGGTTTAAACTCAAGAAGGCCAAATAGCACTTGTTAATTATTATTATTTATAACACATTGGAAGTGCACTGGGAGATTAAGGGCCATGTAGAGGTTATGTTCTCCCCTGGGTAGAGTTCTATTTGTTTACAGGTAAATTTAAGTTTCACCAAGGAGGTGGGTTCGAATCTTGGGTCAGGAAGATCCCCTGGAAAAGGAAATGGCAACCCACTCCAGTATTCTTGCCTGGAGAATCCCATGGACGAAGGAGCTTGGTGGGCTACAGTCCACGGGTCGCAAAGAGTCGGACACGACTGAGCGACTTCACTTCACAAGGAGGTGAAACCAAGGAAGTTTCACCAAGATCCACCTCCCAATGGGGCATGACTGTTTGAAAATATCTTCTGAAACTAAATAGTTTTGTGAATTAATTTCAAGGCAAAATGAAAATGCCTAGGTCATTTCTGATTATATAAATGCATGTAAAGTAAAATGAAAAGAACATGGAACAAATTAAAACATAGAAACTATCTTTAATTCTACCCTCAGAGATCATTTCTAACATTTTGCTATATTTCTATCTATCATCATAGTAAGTTTTATGATCAGTTATAATCCAATAATTTTGATGACCTAGTTAAATGGATGAAGTTCTGGATAAATTCCTACATAAACTATGAACTGCCAAAATCAGTATAGAGAAGAACTACAGAATTTGATATATCAGTGTGTACTGAATAATTTGAAATGATGAACAAAGACTTGTCTTCCTCAAAAAACTCTAGGCTCAGATGGTTTGAATGGAAAGTTCTACCTAATTTTTACGCAATATGCACATCATCTTACAAGGCTAGCATAGTCTTATTCCAAAATTAGATAAGGACAACACATAAAAGAAAATAATAGGCCAACTTTACTTATTTTAACATAGATTAAAAAATAAATTAAATATTAGCTAATGTACTGTCAATTTGATAATAATACATTAAGATCAAGCAGAGTTTATCTCCAGAGAAGGCAATGGCACTCACTCCAGTATTCTTGCCGGGAAAATCCCATGGATGGAGGAGCCTGGTAGGCTGCAGTCCATGGGGTCGCTAAAAGTCAGACACAACTGAGCGACTTCACTTTCACTTTTGACTATCATGCATTGGAGAAGGAAATGGCAACCCACTCCAGTGTTCTTGCCTGGAGAATCCCAGGGATGGGGGAGCCTGGTGGGCTGCTGTTTCTGGGGTCGCACAGAGTCAGACATGACTGAAGTGACTTAGCAGCAGCAGCGGAGTTTATCTCAGACATACAGGATAGTTCAACAGAGAAAATATATTTATATATGTTAGTGTATTAACATACTAATTAAGAAAAAATTGTATATCAATCAAGATAAAAATACATTTGATAAGATTCTATTCAAATTTATGTCTAAAATTCTTAGCACTAGAAATAGCAGAGAATTTCCTTAACTTGATAAAGATTATTTATACTAAGAACCTATAGTAAGTATTATACTACCTGCAGAAGCTCAGGATTCATTCTCTTTTTAAGATAAAAGTAAGGCAAGGATGCTTACTATTATCATTAGAAATCTTGGCTAAAGGAAAAAAAAAACTAAAGACAAAGAAATAATAAGAATGAAGGTTAGAAAGGGTGGTAGATTATAGTCTTGTAGACAATTATTTACTATCCTTTTCTCTGTCATGTAATTTGTAGAGCCTTTCTCTGGGTGGAGGAAACTTTAAACCCTGTTGTCATCAGCCTTGACCATGAGATTTGCTTTTGCCAATGAATATGAATGGATCTCATGCTGTGCCAGCTCTGTGCAGAAGCTTTAACAGCCATTGTGTGGATTAGCTGGCTGCCTTGTGCATTTCCTGATTAGGGCAGAGCTGCAGCCAACATGTATTTCAACACATTATATGAGTGAGAAATAAATTTTTGCTGTTATAAGTCATTGTAATTTGGGGAACATTTGTTATCATAGTATAACTTAGTGAGAGCTGACTAATAGAGAGTCAAGGTCACGGTTTGGTTGCTAAGTTGTGTCCGACTCTTGTGACACCACTGACTGTAGCTCGCTAGGCTCCTCGCTTCATAGGATTCTCCAGGCGAGGATACTGGAGTGGGTTGCCATCTCCTTTTCCAGGGGATCTTCCTGACCCAGGGATTGAACCTGGGTCTCCTGCACTGCAGGCAGTTTCTTCACCAACTGAACTACCAGAGAAGCCCCAATAGAGGACATAAGGGATAAAATTATCTTCATTTGCATATGATATGATCATTTATCTAGAAAAACCAACAGATTCAAAAAACAGACTATTAGAACCAGTCAAGAACTAAGTAAGATCACTGACTACAACATCAACATTTTCAACACTTGAAACAGTCATCAGAAAATGTAACAAATAATAATATATCATTCTCTATCAAGAAATCTGTTAAACATCTAGGATTTAATTATATTAATGAACAATGTATATACAGAGAAAGCAGAAAACTTTAAAATATCAATGAAGGACATAAAAGATGATCTGAATAAATGAAGAGAATCCTTTGCTTTTGGATGAGATAACTTAATATTATACTATAATGGTATTAATTCTCCCATTTAATTGATAAATTTAATACAACTCCAACAAAAATTCTACTTTGTCTTTTTTGAGGAACATGAAAACAACTTACTTTGAAATTTATTTGGAGGAATAAGAGTTTATGAATGGCTAATTGAAAAAAAAAGAACATGGATAGAAAGGAAGCTTGCCCTACTGGATGTAGAAACACAAAGTGTTAGCCACTCAGTCATGTCTGATGCTTTGTGACCCCATGGACTGGAGCCCACCAGGCTCCTCTGTCCACGGAATTCTCCAGGCAAGAATACTGGAGTGGGTTGCCATTTCCTTCTCTAAGAAACACAAGACAAAGCCATAATAACAGAAACGGTGGAGCATTGGTAAAACAACAACAGATAAGTAGGCCTATAAAATATGACAGAGTTCAGATACTGATATGTATATGTGGAAACCTAAATATGATGAAAAGGATATCATAATTTAGTACCTTGCAGTTCACGCTGGGAAAACTGGCTCACTGTAAAGACAAAATAAAATGGGATCTTTGTCTCATGTCATACAAATGTGAACTCTACACGGATTCAAAACCTAAGAGAAAAGGGTAAAACTATAAAGTTAATGGAGCATAATGTAAGAGAATATCTTGGTGATCTAAGAGCAAGGAAAAGCTTTGCAAACAAAATTTCAGAAGCACAAATCATAAGGCGAAGTACTGATGACTTTAGTCTATTTACATCAAGGCTTCCTTTTCAAAGCCATCATGGACACATTTATCACACAGAGGCAGTATGAGAATACTCAAAAGGTCTAAACCCTACTACATGAGTAATACAAGTAACTCCTGAAAATTAACAAAAGAAAGGCAGTAACCCCAATAGAAAAGTAGGCAAAGGATACAAAAAGGCAATTTACAGAAGAGTAAATTTTAATTACTACTACACATGTGGAAAGAAGTAGTACCTCAAATTGTTAGTAATCTGAGAAATTTTAAAGAGATTGCATTGAATCTATAGATGCTTTGAGTATTATGGATATTTTAACAATATCAATTCTTTTGGAATATCTTTTAATTTGTTTGCATCTTCTTCAATCTCTTTCATCAAAGTTCAGTATTAATAGTTTTCATTGTACAGATTTTTCACTTTTTTGGTTAAATTTATTTCTAAGTATTTTACTGATTTTGATGCTGTTGTGAATGGGGTAATTTTATTTGCTTTACTTTATATTTCACTGTAAAACGCATGTGAAATGCATTTTTTAATGTAAAAATGCAACTTTATTAGTGTATGTTGATTTTATATTCCATAACTTTACTAAATTCGTTGCTTAGTTTTGATGGTTCTTTGGTTGAGTCTTTAGAATTTCCTATATTTAAGATTGTATCATCTGCAACTGAAGACAATTTTACTTCCTTCCTTTCCAAACTGAATGCCTTCTTTCTCTCGACTGCTGTAACAGGACTTCCAGTACTAATGCTGATTAAAAATGGTGACAGTGGGGCACATCTGTCTGTTCCCAATCTTAAAAAGCTTTCAAACTTCCACCAGTGAGTATGATATTAGCTATGGGCCTCTCATACATGGTCTTTATTACATTGAGGTGTGTACTTTTATACCCAATTTGTGGAGAAAAATAAAGTTTGAGGCATTACTTCCTGATTTCAAACTATAATACAAGGCCTTAGAAATTGAAACACTATAGTACTGGCATAAAATTAGGTGTATAGAATAGTAGAATAGAATAGAATAATGCCTCCCTGTATATGGTAACCAATATTTGACTAGATAGCCAAGAATACTCAGTGGGAAAGGGCAGTCTGTTCAATAAATGATGTTGTGCAGACTGGATAACCACATGCAGAAAAATCAAATTAAACACCTTCTTACACACTCAAATGAAAATGGATTATAAACTTAAACATAGGCCTTAAAGATGTAAGAAGTCTATGGAAGCTTCCTGATGGGAGAGACTGACTGTGGGGGAAACTGGGTCTTGTTCTGATGGGTGGGGCTATGCTCAGTAAATCTTTAATCCAATTTTCTGTTGATGGGCGTGGCTTTGTTCCCTCCCAGTTGTTTGACCTGAGACCAAGCTATGGTGGAAGTAATGAAGCAAGGCAACCTCCTTTGAGAGGTCCCCTGCACGCACTGCCACACTCTGTGCCCCTGACCTTGCAGCTGGCCACCGCTGACCCATGCCTCCGACAGAGACTACTGGACACTCACAGGCAAGTCTGGATTAGTCTCTTGTGGGGTCACTGTTCCTTTTCCCTGGATCCTAGTGCACACAAGATTTTATTTGTGCCCTCCAAGAGTCTATTTCCCCAGTTCTGTTTAAGTTCTGGTGCCTCTAAGGTGGGGTTAAAACCCTGCAAGAGGGCTTATGCCACCCAGGTCTGTTGCACCCAGAGCCCCTGCCGCTGCAGCAGGCCACTGCTGACCTGTACCTCCATAGGAGCTACTCAGACACACAAAGGCAGGTCTGGTTCAGTCTCTGCGGTGTCTCCTGGTATGTACAAGGTTTTGTTTGAGCCCTCCAAGTGTCTCTGGCAGGTATGGGGTTTGATTCTAATTGCAATTTCGCCTCTTCTACCATTATTACTTGGCCAACAAAGGTCCGTCTAATCAAAGATATGGTTTTTCCAGTAGCCACATATGGATGTGAGAGTTGGACCATAAAGAAAGCTGAGTGCCAAAGAACTGATGCTTTTAAACTGTGGTATTGCAGAAGACTCTTGAGAGTCCCTCGGACAGAAAGATCAAACCAGTGAATCCTAAAGAAAATCAGTCCTGAACATTCATTGGAAGGACTGATGCTGAAGCTGAAACTCCAATACTTTGGCCACCTGATACGAAGAACTGACTCATTGGAAAAGAGTCTGGTGCTGGGAAAGATTGAAAGCAGGAGGTGAAGGGGACGAGAGGATGAGATGTTTGATGGCATCACTGACTTGATGGACATGAGTTTGAGCAAGTTCCAGGAGTTGGTAAAGGACAGGGAACCCTGGCATGCTGCAGTCCATGGGATCATAAAGAGTTGGACACGTGTGAGTGACTGAACTGAACTGAACTGAAGGATGTAAACCTCCTAGAAGAAAATATAGAGTAAAATCTCCTTGATACTGATTCTGGCAATGGTTTCTTGAATATGATACCAACAGCTCAGACAACAAAAGCAAGAGTCAACAAGTGGGACTACCTCAAACTAAAAACCTTCTCTACAGCAAATAAAGCAACCAACAAAATGAACAGGCAACCTACAGAATGGGAGAAAAAACCTGTAAGACACATATCTGAAAAGGAACTAACATCCAAAACACAGAAAAAATTCATACAACTCATTAACAGAAAAAGAAATATTAAAAAACGAGCAGAGAAACTGAATGGACATTTTTCCAAAGGAGACATACAAATGGGCAACAGATACATGGAAAGGTACTTAATATTACTAATCATCAGGGAAATGCAATAAATACCACAATGAGATATCACCTTACACTTATTAGAATGGCTATGATCAAAAAGACAAAATATAATGTTTGGTGATGATGTGGAGAAAAGGGAACCCTAGGTGGGAATGTATATAATATTGGTGCAGTCACTATGGAAAATAGCATGGAGGTTCCTCAAAACATTAAAAATACAAGTACTATACGATCTAGTGATTCTACTTCTGTGTATATAAGCAAAGGAAATGAAAACAGGGTATTTGCACTCCATCTTTATTGCAGCATTAGTCACAGTAGTTAAGATATGGAAACAACCTAAGCGTCCATCACTGGATGAATGGATAAAGAAGGTATAAATGCACACACACAAACAATGGATTATTATTCAGTCATGAGAAAGGAGAAAATTCTGTTATTTGTGACATCCTGGATGGAATTTGAGGATATTATGCTAAATGAGAGAAGTCAGACAAAAGAAAGACAAATACTGTATGATATCACTTACATGTGGAATCTGAAAAAGCCAAATTTGGAGAAACAGAAAGCAGAATAGTGGTTACCAGGGGTTGGGGTGAGAGAATTGGGAAGACGTTGGTCAAAGGGTACAGAGATGAATAAACTGTACAAAGCTATACTGTGATTACAGTTATTGATAACAATACTGTATTATATATTTCAAAGTTGCTATGAGATTAGATCTAAGATGCTCTCACCTCAAGAAAGAAATGGTAATTATGTGACATGATGGGGGTGTTAGTTAATACTACAGTGCTGATCATACTGTAATATACAAGCATCAAATCACCATGTTGTATACCTTAAACTTACATACTGTTCTATGTCAGTTACATGTCAATTAAAAAAAAAAGACTTCTGGGTGATGCTGAAAGATGCTGACGGAAGATGATAAATTTCAGTCATGTGGGTTAATTTTAGCAGCCTAAAAACAATAATGTCCTCAATGAATTTTCTGGGCATGGCTCACAAGAGCTTATTCTTCTCAAGTAGATAATAATAGCTTCAAAGGATATAAGCTCACAAGAAGAGAAGTATTTTAACAGATTGTGCTGGTAATACTTTGTAATAATGACAGCACATTATTACATTCGAACAGATTTTTACACTTCTCAAACTAGCACAGCCACTGGTCCATCTGATCCTCACAACAACCAAATGAGAATAGGCCAGGATGTGACACCTTCTTGAAGATGAGGAAATTGAGGCTCTAAAGATTTAAGAGATGTAGTATTCTTCCCCAATACTTGCATACTTCCCCTGAACCTGAAAGGGAACAGCATTACTTATGCTGAATTATACAAACTTATTAACTTAAAAAATGATGTAGAGGATATATAGTGGCTGCTGCTGCTGCTAAGTTGCTTCAGTCGTGTCCGACTCTGTGTGACCCCATAGACAGCTGCCCACCAGGCTCCCCTGTCCCTGGGATTCTCCAGGCAAGAACACTGGAGTGGGTTGCCATTTCCTTCTCCAATGCATGAAAGTGAAAAGTGAAAGTAAAATCGCTCAGTCATGTCTGACTCTTAGTGACCCCATGTTCTGTAGCCCACCAGGCTCCTCCATCCATGGGATTTTCCAGGCAAGAGTACTAGAGTGGGGTGCCGTTGCCTTCTCTGTGTATAGTGGCAGGAAATATCAGGACTGATTTCTGTGCTTGTTTACATGAACCTGTTGGGTAGTGCTTAGGTATAGCAAGCTGATGTGCAAACTAGCATTTTAACCAGCAGAATGCAGTCCAATAGTTAATAACTTGTCCGCATTCCCTCAGGGAATTTTGGTTGCAGAGTGAGGTGAGAGATGGTGGGAATTTATATTGTTTTTGAAGTACACAGGGTGGAGTTTATCTGAGAAGCCAAGTGTTACAGCTTTTGTCTTTTGGTTCCCTTGTGGGTCAGACAAAGGTCATTCATTGTGATGTCATGTCAAATAAACCCAACAACAATGCAGATTTCCTTTAGATCTACTGCAAAGAGCAGCTTTATAGAAGACCTTATGCTGAGAAGTAACAGTCCATTTAAGACACCAATGTTGAGTACCTGCTCAATTATCAGTGTGGTATTTTGCAAAGGTAGCAGAAATACTTCAATTGATATTTGGTAAACAGAAGAAGACAGCTGGTATTCCATTAAATATAGAGGTACCAGGTACTAACAAAACAGAGAAGAGAGATGGATCACAATGTGGGGAGGTGGGAGAGCAGGGAAAGTAATCTGAATTGGACTCTCAGGTCTAGGAAATAGTTGAAAAGGAACAGATGGAGGGAATAGGCAGGATGGGATTGTATGACCACCTAAGAGGTCAGAGATGGGGGTACCTGAAGGTATTATCAGCAAATCCCTGTTGAGCTGGTACAGCTGTGGCCTGCTAAATGTCCCATAGTTTGTCCTATATCCATTCTGTTCCTCTTCCTCCTTGCTTTCCTAGAAAATCCCTATTTTTCCTCAAGCATGGGCATCTCCAATTTTTGAATGAGCCTTTTCTGACCATCCCAAACATTGCTCATCCCTCTCATTGTATTTAAAAATACCTTCTGTAGTACTGGGATTCCCCGATAGTTCAGTTGGTACAAAATCTGCCTACAATTCAGGAGACCCCGGTTCGATTCCTGGGTTGGGAAGATCAGCTGGACAAGGGATATGCTACCCACTCCAGTACTCTTGGGCTTCCCTTGTGGCTCAGCTGGTAAAGAATATGCCTGTAATGTGGGAGACCTGGGTTTGATCCCTGAGTTGGGAAGATCCCCTGGAGAAGGGAAAGGCTATGCACTCCAGTATTCCAGCCTGGAGAATTCCATGGACTGTATAGTCCATGGGGTTGCAACGAGTCGGACATGACTGAGCAACTTTCATGTTTCTGTAGTATCTCATCCATTTACTTGGGCCCTAGTTTCTTCCACCAGCCAGTTGGCAGAGGACAGTGGGAACACCGTGTCTTATTAGCTTCTTTATTTCTACTGTGCAGCAGCGTCCTAGCACACTATAGGCACTTAATAAAATATCCTTAAATAGGTTTCTAATTTTCCTTTTTTTATTTGTAATTAACTTTTATTGCAGTATAGTTGCTTTACAATCTTGTACTAGCTTCTGCTGTACAGTAAAGTAAATCAATTATATGCATATGTGTAATTTTCTACATAAAGCTTTACACATCCATTGTAGGACTTGCTCCTCAATACTTTCTATTTCAGAAGTAATTATAGTGGTGTCGTTTTAAAAAAATATAAATTTTCTACCTGCTTATAGCTTGTCATTAGATTTGCAATTGACTTTGGTATACTGATCTTATATCCAGTAACACTGCTAAACTCTCACATTAATTTCAAGAATTTGCCTGTAGATGTTTTGGTGCAGTCTATGTAGATAATTCTATCTCCTCTAAAAATGAAAAAAATAAGGTTTTTAATACTTCAGTCAGTCAGTTCAATTGCTCAGTCGTGTCCAACTCTCCACAACCCCATGAATTGCAGCACGCCAGGCCTCCCTGTTCATTATCATCTCTCAGAGTTCACTCAGACTCATGTCCATCCNCTCTCCTCCTTCACTTTCATCAAGAGGCTTTTTAGCTCCTGTTCACTTTCTGCCATAAGGGTGGTATCATCTGCATATCAGCTTATTGATATTTCTCCCAGCAATCTTGATTCCAGCTTGTTTCTTCCAGTCCAGTGTTTCTCATGATGTACTCTTCATATAAGTTAAATAAACTTAGAACAATATCCAAAGTCCTCACTGTGGCTGGGAAGCTTGCAAAATCCTACTTCCTACTGCTCCTCCAACCTCATCTTCCCTCACTTCCTCGTCATTCATGAAAGCATACTGGCTTCCTTCCTGGTCCTTGAGTATGGCCAAGAATGTTCCTGCCATAAGGCCATTGCCCCTGTTCTCACATCCACTTGGAACTCTTTCTAGATATTCATATGCCTTGCACTCTCATTTCATTTTGGTCTCTTACCTAATTGCACCTTTTCTGACATACCTTCTACTTTTATATCTCTATCACTTCTCATCTTTCTTTATCCCCTTTCTCTACTTTGTTTTTCCTTCACAGTAGATGGCCTTATATATCTACTTATTTGTGCATTTGCTTTTTCGAATGTTCACTATGAAAGTGTGTCTGTGTTGTTCGCCACCGCCTTCCCAGTGCCTAGAACAGTACTGCACACAAATAGGTACTCAGATATTTGCTGAATCAACAGATGAACATCACTATCATTTTAATAAAAAATTGAGTCATTTTCTTTTAGAAGGGAGCTATATTCTGGGGCATGTGGCTTAGAAACTAACACTAAAAGAATATCATGTAACACATGGAGTATTTTTTTTTAATGGGTCAATTTGGTCCTTGCAAAATGCACCATTTCCAAGCAGTTGCTTAAAAATGAGGCAATTCATTTCCAAGTGGTTTCCTGCAAGTAATTTGATAGGGTTAAATATTTATTAAGTGCCAGAGTGCTAAATTAGGTAATGTTGGCGAGTGATCACATTTCAGTCCAGCTAGTGTGGGTCTGGAGAACACGGAGGAGAGCTGTGGAGTTGGCCTGGCTCCCTTCCTCAGAGCCTTCAGGATTCACAACCCAGGTGGGAAAAGCTGGTTTTAGAGAAGCAATTATTATAGGCTGAGCGTTACGGTACCCAGGTGTTTTGCCCCAGTTCAGTTTTCCTTGTTGCAAAAGTAAATAGAGAAGAAAGTAGGTTGGGACATTCTTCTAGGCCACCTTCTGTTCCCGGAATGACTAGGTGCTTCAAAGTAGTAGAAAACTTAATGACTTCATGGTATAAGCTTGCCACACATTCCTGAAAATGGGAATTACACCCGATTCTGCTCAGAAAGGAGCTGTTAAAGTATGGTCCTGGGACTGTGCTTTCACACGTGTTTTCCTAGTTCCTTTAAATCTTCCAAGTTCTGACTTACTGTGGATTCCAGTTGCTTCCAGCTGCAAGTCAGCCTCTCAGGTAACAGTGATATCTGCTATGTTCTAGATATTGTTGCACAATTTCCATAAATCCCCAATTACCTGCTGAACTTAGCCCTCTGTTTTGTCAATCATTTCCTCGAAAACACACTGAGCCTTCATAAAACTTGCATTTTAGCATCGTGTTCTACCTTCTTTAATTTCTTTCCTGTGAGTCCAGTTCCATTATCTGCCAAACTTGTGAGCCACTGTGAGTCAGAATTGTCCACCAGGGCTTAAATGAACTGCAGGAAGAGGCCATTCATGTGTGGTAACAACCCACTCTGTTGGACCACACTCAGCTCAAGATGCTGCAGTGGGGCTCCATTCAGCTGCAAGGGTAGGCTGCGTGGTGCAGTGAAATTTAATGGCCAAAGTGGAGGAGTGCTATCTCCAGTTCTGACCTGAGTTTTAAAATGTACATTAATTATACACTGTAATGGATCATTTTACCTCTTCATTTAGGAAAAGTTTCCAGAGGATTATAAAGAATTGGTACTGTACACAGTGGCTTTAACCAGAAAATGCACATCATAGCTGGAATTCTATTACACAACTGACTTTAGCTGTGGTCACACACAAATGAGTACTATGGGTTTTTTATAGTTTGTATGTGGGAAGATACAGGGTATGGCCTGTCCTTTTAGGATATCCACCCATATAGGAGACTTATATAATATATACATGTATATAAGCATATATTAAAATACATATACTTTTTGCAGGAATCCAATTTAGTCCAGTAAAAATGCACTGTGTGCAAAACAATTTTCTAGGATACAAAGATGGATCAGGAATAGATTCTGCCCTCAAGGAATTCACTGACAGACTTACTCCTTCTTGGCAAGCATAGGTATAAGTTTCCAAGACTCAAGAGGGGCTGAACCATTGATTTATTGTTCTAGCAACCACTTTGCTTCCAAAAGTTTTTATTTGGCTTGGGTTGGTGGTAAGTTACAGTTTGGGTTTTTATTATATTTTTTTCATAAACTTTCAGCTAAAAAGTATCCAAACTCTGCAACTGATTTAAATAATTAAATTATTGCTTAAAGTTTTTTTCTATTTTGGCATATAGCATGGAATATCTTTGATTATATAAAGTTAAAGACCACTTAGGTTGAGTGTTTAAACTAGACTCACACCAGCTTGGTCCCACTTATCCAATATCACAGATAGTTAAGAAAAGGAGGACGGGTGGGAGGAGAGGAGGGAAAACAAAAAATGGAGGAGGAACAAAGAGAAATGTATCAATGAACTGATGATACTTTCCACGTCCTTAGAAATAATCTTTGAAGGCAGAATATGAACTGAAGAACACACTGGGTAGAAGATAAGCTCTCTAATCTCTCCCTTTTGTAATAAACTTTCTTTTTAAAATTAATTTTTATTGTAGTATAGTTGTTTTACAATGTTGTGTTAATTTCTGCTGTACAGAAAAGTGAAGCAGCCATACATAAATATGTATTTCCTCTTTTTTTCACTGAATAGACAATGAGCACTCACTATGCCAAGCACCTTGGTGGGCACCCAAGAAATGGAAATAAACCAATTATATTCCTATCTTCAAGGAATATATGCTTTAATAGGGGGTACTAATCATATAAAAATATATACTAAGTGACAGAGAGAGAGATTTTTTTTCATTAAAAAAATGCGCATTTACAAGGATAATCCTGATGATGGTCAGAACTTTTCATCTCTGTAGGAACATGATAATTTTTTTTAAAATAAAAAACCTTGCTCATGGCATTTCATGTGAATAATCTACTCCATTTGGCTAAAGAGAGTACATGTCATAGAAATGGAATATGACCAGAGTTCTAGCTTATGTCTGAGTAGCCTTGGAGCAGTTACATCACCTCTCTGAGCACAGTGCCTCCCTTGACAAAAATGGAGTCAGCTTTCTATGGGAGGATGCTGATAGAAGAAAAGTTCTTTGTGGATGAGAAGTACTCTAAAGTATGACTACATTCTTCACTAGATGACCGTTCAGCAGGATGACTTCTAATATTTCCAGCTGCCCATCTTTCATGTCCAGTAGACCAAGGGATCTTAACCAAGGTCCACTGATTAATTATTGTCTCCCAAATTTGGGATACTAGCCAAGATCATTGTAAAGCTTTGTGTATATATTCAGATGAACATTTTATTAGTTCTACAGTTTTCATCAGATTCTCAAAGGGATCCATGGCTGCAAAAGAGGTTAAGAACTGCTGGTCTAGACAGAGTCATTTGGAGGGGTGGGGTGGCTTCCCTGGGGCTCAGCAGTAAAGAATCTACCTGCCAATACAGGAGACATAGGTTCAATTCCTGGTTAGGGAAGATCCTCTGGAGAAGGAAATGGCCACCCACCCCAGTATTCTTGCCTGGGAAATCTCATGCACAGAGGAGCCTGGAGAGCTACCATCCATGAGGCTGCAAAAGAGTCGTACATGACTTAGCAACTAAGACAACAAGTGGTATCTTACTTATCTTCATATTCCAGTATCTGTGTCACAGTGCCCTGTACATGGTAGGGGCTCCTACATTTGTTATAACAATAAATATAAAAACAGGTAATTGTTATGATGGCAAATATTAACACTCATAAATGAGTCTGGCTTTATCCTAGGGATGACATATTGACTTCTGATGAAGTCTGCATTGGTCGCTAGGAACAGGTGCCAAATTTAGATTGCCTGACAATGGCCCAATTTGAAGCAACTGTTTTCAGAAGTCTTATTTCTTTCCTTGTGTTCTCAACCAATTTGGAAGCTCCATCTTTCCTCTTTGTTGAACTTTCAAATGCTTTAATTTGTTTGATTGTGTCAAAGCTGAAGGATGCTCAGTCATGCAGGCCTCCTAAGACTCTCCTCCCAAAACAGGGGAAGGATCTGATAAGCATGTGCTCCCTCCAGGAGAAACCACAGCTGACAAGCAGAGTCAGCTTCAGGGGAGGGATGCAAGCCTTTCAGTAAGTTGTTTATGTTTGCTCTGACTATACATTTCTTGTGGTGGTGGTTTATTAGCTAAGTCATGTCCAACTCCTGTGACTCCATGGACTGTAGCCTGCCAGGCTCCTCCGTCCATGGGATTCTCCAGGCGAGAATACTGGAGTGGGTTGCCATTTCCTTCTCCAGGGGATCTTCCTGACCTAGGAATTGAACCTGGGTCTCCTGCATTGCAGGCAGATTCTTTACCAACTGGGCTATGAGGGAAGCAAAAATGCAAATCTGCTAATAGAAAAACCTTCCTGGACATAGTTACCAGTGATTGTAAAGTTTAAATATATGACTCATATAGAAAAACAACTGAATCACAGGTAGAGGTAAATGGACAAGGCCTTCCATGGCATCATTATTGTAATATTAAAAAACTGGAAAATAACCTAAATGTCTATCAATAGGAGACTAATTAGAACAAGTACCGTATATTCTAACAACAAAATGCTAGTAAAGCATTCAACAAAATGAGGTAGCTGTAATGTACTGAAGTGACACTCTAACTACGATAGATACATTTTTTAAAAGTGAAAAGTTTACTGGTTTTTAAAAAACATATTATTCTGAAATATTTATGGACTCAAGAGAAGTAAAAAATAGTGCAATAAGTTGTATGTACCTGTCATTCAGTTTCCCCCAATGGTACATTTAAATAAGTTTTAAAACAAACAAAACAGGTTAAAGAATGGCATATATGGTAGGATTCTATTTATGTAAAAGAAAAACAAAGAAATCAAATTGTTAGCACTGGATTGTTAGCACTCTCTGGGTATGAGATGTGATAGGCAGCAGCAGCAGGAGAAAATGAATTTCAGTTTTTAACTGATAAATATATGTACTATTTAGTGTAGGTACATTATATATCTATATAGATGCCCATAGATCTATATATACATATATGTTTCAATGAGCATATATTGCTTTTGTGTTTGAAAAAATACCCAAAATAATATATTAGGAGAATCATTTCTCTGATGCAAATCCATGCAAATTAAATCAAGCTTTAAAAAAATCAGTGACTCTAGGTTTGTCAAATTTAAAAAAAAAAAAAAGAAAGCTACAATTTAGAACTGTATTATGAGCATTTCATGCCTCTTGCCCCAGAACTCACAACACTGCTCATAGAATATGTCCTGGAAAAGACATATTTCATGAAATACAAAACCCATTTTCCATGATTCCATGGATGTTGGACCCTCCAGGCATGACTGTTTACAAACTTGGAAGCCAAAGTACAACGGAATTCTATAATGTCTTGGTTTCTATATTTAAATATAATTTTACCAGCAGAATTATAGTACTATGACGATTTCTCCCTAAGCCAGATTTTGAATGGGCACAAACCATTCGTAGCTAGGATTCAAACCTGGCCTTGGTATGCAATCTTGACTATTTTAAGCTCTGTGGTTCCCCACATGCTTTTTATCAACCTTTCTCAATTCTACATCTATTTGAGTTATCTGGTACACAATCAAAAATGCATTCCCAGCTGTATTGTACCAATCAGTAGAGAATGACAGGGCTTTCCCATATCATTTCTCTTTAAGCTTCAGCATCATATTTGGGCTCTTCATTCTATCTACTTGGAGCTGTCCCAAATTCCACAGGTGGCTCCTCTGTGGGGAGGTGGAGGGGAAAACAGAAAATGAAGTGACTGATGCTGTATGTGCAATGTAACACTCCATCAGACAATATTAATGTATTTAAATGTTTGTTTATTGAGTAATTTATTTGTGGCACTTTAGAAGGTTGTTAATGGTGTTAGAAAGGAGTAATTGCTGTTTCTGTGATTAAGTGGAAATGAACACAGACACATAGTTAAAACAAAATGTGATATTTATATGATATTTGTGAATTGTATAAATAGATTTTTCTTCCCTGAATGTTAACTAGAGGCAAATGAATCATTCATGATGTTTATGTGACTGAATGAATGCCAATTCCATAAGTAGAATTAGCAAAGAAGTTGATTCATATGAAGAATACTAGCATTTCTACTTTTCATTGATCAGAATAGCCTTAAAGAAAACCAAAAATATATATTCAGCAAGTTACATTAACAATATTTCCATTTACTCTCTCTCTCTCTCTCTCTCTCTCACACATACATACACACACACACACACACACACTCTTTCTCACACACACATACACTCACACACAGTCATGTGTATTTATCCATCCAATGTTAACTGCAAGCCAACAATGTACCAGGCTCTCTGTACAAGGTTGACAACCTGATGCTGAGCAAAAATAGATCCAGTCTCTGTTTCCACAGGGTTTACAAATTCTGGGGTGGAGACTGCCAATGATAAAGAATTACCCAAACTGTTATATAATTGCCAACTGAGTCAAGTACTTTGAAAGAAAAAATAGGTTTTGTAAGAGTGTATTAAGAACCTAATCTAACATGACAGGCTTTCCTGCAGAAGTGGTGCTGGTGTGAAGGGTGACAGTCAGATAGGTGGAAGAGGAGTAGTGACAAATGAACGTGTGTGGTTGGCGAGTGTGTGTGTTCATGCATATGTGTGAGCTGCCCAGCACTGGGAACTATATGTACAAAGGATCTGGGGTAGGAGGGAAGATGCTGGTGTCAAGGAATTGAAAAAAATGACAGGTGACTGGACTACAAAGAAATTGGGTTAGGTGCCTGAGCATGAAACGAGAAAAAAGCAGGGAGATCATGCATGGCATTTTAAGTTGTAGCAAGAAACAGAGGAAATCGGAAAAATCTTAAGAGGCCTAAGGGTAATAAAAAGTGCTTCCCTTCCCCCATTCTTAATATACATTACACACAAGATAAACAGAAAATCTATATTCAAAAGTCACGGGGCACTGTGCTATATTCTAGACACCTGCCCATTAAAATTGGCTCATATTCTTATTCAGGGTTCTGTGTACAACCACAGCAGAACAATTCCCAAGGAATATTTTTTATAAATGAAACTTTCACTTATTTTTGTGGTCTGTCCATCACAGAGCTCCTTTATAAAACGGAGACACATAAATATATATGACTACCCTGTAGATATCAAGAAGGTACAAAATTCCCAGCTGGACCCATAAGGCTAGGTAAATGCCTACTTTGGGCTTTTGTTGTGCTTTTACAACTGGTAGAATCTCACCTTCATGGAGACAAATGGGAAAATCAATAGAAATTGAATGTGCGGCAAAAGGAGTTAGAACAACAGCTACAATTGTGGGCATTAAGAGACCCCAGAACAATATCTTTGGTGTCAGACAGCCCACTGTATGCTCATTCTATTATTTTACTTCCAAAGAGTATTGATGATTAAGATGTGTTGTATTGGCTGACACCTTGCCAAAGCATTTCTCCAGAGAAGATGACCACAGCCTCTCAATTGCTTTCATAAGAATAGCCCACTAAAACAATTTTTTTAAAAAATGAAAAAGAATTGCCCACCATCTATAGGTGCACCCACCCAAGAAAAGTCATTGCTATACTCAAAGGAGGAAGCTTGATGTGGTGGAGTCCACGTTCTGTTTATTATTCATCCTACCTTTATGACTTAATATCTACTGAGATATGCATCCATCAGTCACCATGGCAGGGCTCCGACAGCCTCCTGTGTTACAGAAGGACACATCTTGAATCTGGAGAATGAAAACCTCCTGAAACTTGTGAATAAACCCTCTGTGAGCTCATCCAGAGCATTCATGTCAAAGAAATAGAAATAGCAACTAAAACCCACCACTGGGCAAGCTGAGAAGGGCTGTCTAGCCAACAAGTTCTGAACAAGGAAGTTAGGGGAAGAGGAAAATCTATGCTTCATACATATATATGAAAATCATCTCCTCTGCTACCAGCTTTGAAATCAAAATAATAAAACAATACCAAGTCTTGGAGGACAGTAAGATGAGAGGAATTTTATTTGTAATTTATAAACAATAGTGTCTGCCTTCAGCAACTAATTTCAAGAGAATCACTTTCAGAGTCCATAGTGAAAGAATATTTAACTTGGATATTGCTCGTTATAAATATTAATCTGATGGTCTACAAAAGTCCATAAATCAACTGATAGTTGTTGTAAATATCTGTGTACCTAGTTCTAACAACACTATGTGTGTGTGTCTCTTAGGGATAGAGAGTAGGCACATTCATTCAGGTACAGGAAAGGTTTTTTTTTTTTTTTTTCTTTTGACATTATGGTGTCATGGAAACCTAGCCATGGAAACCTTATAGAAATATCAGGAGATTAAGGGAGAGAATGTTGAAAAAAGCATCACAGAGACTGCTACCAATTTATTCCTGTAGATAGTACAAAAATACACACTCTTATCTCCCTATTGTCAGTGAGAGAAATCTCACTATTTAGAAAATCATGCTTGCTGTTCTGCAGCTTTTCTCCACAAATAGCTAATAAACAACAATGGAAAACACTCTCATCTTGAATTGAACTGAACTGAATAGGATGTCTAGCTTGGACGGCTGAGGAAATGAAGCTCACCTTCCTATCTGAGCCCTCTCCCAGCCTCCATATTGAGTACATCAGCAAGTCCCATTCATTTTATGTCATCAACATGCCTAGGACCCACTTCTCTTCTGCCTCCTAGCTACAACCGTTATCATTCTCCCTACCCTTAATCATTTTCTCTTCGATGATTTCAAGGCCCTCCGTGCTTTCTTTCATAGCACCCAGTGCCTTTGATGTTTATTTGTGTGATACTTCACTCATTCACTTGCTTCTGCATTCATTCATTCACTCATTCTTTCATGTATCACTAGTGATATAGGAGAAAAGAGGCAAGGTCTTGGGAATTCCCTGGTGGTCCAGTGGTTAAGACTCAGCATTTTCTCTGCTGTGGTTCTGGGTTTGATCCCTGATCTGGGAACTAAGATCCCACAAATGAAGTAGTGTGGTTAAAAAAAAGAGAGAGAGAGAGAGAGAGACAAGGTCCTTCCTCCGAGGGAGTTGACACTTGATGGGCATAGAGAGGTGTAAGTGAATAAACAGCAAAAATCAATGGTGCCAGCATCCAGTGGGGAAGACAGACATTCAATCCATGATTCCCTCAGTACTCAGCACTCAGTATGAGCTGTAACACAAACCAGCTCAGGCCAAACCTCTCCCCAAACCTTTACTGGCTTCTCATTTTACTCAGAATAAAATACCCCAACACAAGCTGTGTAAAGCCATGGAAGAGAGTACTTTGGTCTGAATATATCATTCAGTTCAGTTGCTCAATCATGTCTGACTCTTTGCAATCCCATGAATTGCAGCACGCCAGGCCTCCCTGTCCATCACCAACTCCCAGAGTTCATCCAAACTCATGCCCATCGAGTTGGTGATGCCATCCAGCCATCTCATTCTCCGTTGTTCCCTTCTCCTCCTGCCCCCAATCCCTCCCAGCATCAGAATCTTTTCCAATGAGTCAACTCTTGGCATGAGGTGGCCAAAGTACTGGAGTTTCAGCTTTAGCATCAGTCCTTCCAATGAACACCCAGGACTGATCTCCTTTAGAATGGACTGGTTGGATCTCCTTGCAGTCCAAGGGACTCTCAAGAGTCTTCTCCAACACTACAGTTCAAAAGCATCAATTCTTCGGTGCTCAGCTTTCTTCAAAGTCCAACTCTCACATCCGTACATGACCACAGGAAAAACCATAGCCTTGACTAGATGGACCTTTATTGGCAAAGTAATGTCTCTGCTTTTGAATATGCTATCTAGGTTAGTCCTTCCAAGGAGTAAGCGTCTTCTAATTTCATGGCTGTAGTCACCATCTGCAGTGATTTTGGAGCCCCCCAAAATAAAGTCTCTCACTGTTTCCACTGTTTCCCGTGAAGTGATGGGACCAGATGCCATGATCTTCGTTTTCTGAATGTTGAGCTTTAAGCCAACTTTTTCACTCTCCTCTTTCACTTTCATCAAGAGGCTTTTTAGCTCCTGTACACTTTCTGCCATAAGGGTGGTGTCATCTGCATATCTGAGGTGATTGATATTTCTCCTGGCAATTTTGATTCCAGTTTGTGCTTTTTCCAGCCCAGTGTTTCTCATGATATACTCTGCATATAAGTTAATTAAGCAGGGTGACAATATACAGCCTTGACATACTCCATTTCCTATTTGGATTCAGTCTGTTGTTCCATGTCCATTTCTAACTGTTGCTTCCTGATCTGCATATAGGTTTAAGAGACAGGTCAGGTGGTCTGTTAGACCATCTCTTTCAGAATTTTCCAGTTTATTGTGATCCACACAGTCAAAGTCTTTGGCATAGTCGATAAAGCAAAAATAGATGTTTTTCTGGAACTCTCTTGTTTTTTCCATGATCCAGCGGATGTTGGCAATTTGATCTCTGGTTCCTCTGCCTTTTCTAAAACCAGGGGACCATATAGGATTTCAGGTCTATTTCATGAAAACAAAGTGAATTCTCAAAAGAAAGGGTGTCCTCTCCCAAGCTTCATTTTCAATAGCCACAATTATCTTGTACCAACACTTTTCTTAAGTTCATCTATTTTTTAAAAAGTTTTTTTTTTAAATTATCAGGTCATCTCCTGGAAAATTGCTATATGAGTTATTTATGAAGCTTTCTGAAGTTCAGTTTCTTCATCTGTAAGATGGGGATGGTCATATTTTACTTCATGAATTGTTCTGAAAACTAAATGATCTAAAGGGTAAAATACTTGCAACAATAGGAAAGTTGAATTATGGATCCTTTCCTCTGAGCAAATGAAACAGCACACATCCTTTACTGTTGTAAATAAGCTTACTAACTTTGGAATAAGAGAATGTCTCTGAAATAAGAATAGCTGTTCACTAACTGTTGACTGCAAAAGATGGTGATAGCTGGGGCAAGGAGGCATCTGTAGCCCAGGTCACTGGTAAGTTGTCACAGTGACTGAGTTGACACCAAGCCTTACTCCGAAGCAGGTATTTTTGTGCAGTTAACCTTCTCTGAGCTGGTGATTATGCAACATGTTTGTTCCCAGAGCACACACTGTTCTCACACAGCTAGCACGGTCACTAAAAATTCTACCTACTTAGAATCTTCCTATTTGTAAATACCAAGCAGTGTCACTAAAAAGGTTTATGGCTGGACAGAGAAGCTGAAAGAATCCTAAAGTTAAGATGAATCTACCTCTTGTGTAGTACTTAGGGAAAGATGTCTTCATCTGTCAGACCTCAACACAAATAACAAGCTCCTGCCCGACCAGGTCACCACCTCCACTGCTTCACTCCTTCAATGCTTTATAACCTTATCGATTTTTTCTCATTATACAAGTAAAATAGAATTAGACAGAGATGGGTGGGGAGAGGGAGGGAGTATGCTGGAGGTTGGGGGAGAGAGAGACAATGAATCAGAATATAAAATATATGGCAAGAATAAAATACAAGTCACTAGTCATTCTACTTTCTCTCTACTTCCAAACAAAAATATAACTTAAAAAACTTTATTTCACTGAAGTATAGTTGATCTATAATGTTGTGTTAATTTCTGCTGCTGCTGCTAAGTTGCTTCAGTCGTGTCCGACTCTGTGCGACCCCACAGACGGCAGCCCACTGGGCTCCATCATCCCTGAGATTCTCCAGGCAAGAACACTGGAGTGCGTTGCCATTTCCTTCTCCAATGCATGAAAGTGAAAAGTGAAAGTGAAGTTGCTCAGTCGTGTCTGACTCAGCGACCCCATGGACTGCAGCCTACCAGGCTCCTCCATCCATGGGAGTTTCCAGGCAAGAGTACTGGAGTGGGATGCCATTGCCTTCTCCAGTGTTAATTTCTACTGTATAGCAAAGTGATTCAGTTATCCATATATTCTTTTTCACATTCTCTTCCATTATGGTTTATCACAGGATATTGAATATAGCCCCATGTGTTACACAGTAAGACCTTATTGTTTATCCATCTTATATATGATGGCTTGCATCTGTTAATCCCAAGCTTCCAATTTTTTCCTCCCCCTCCCCCTTGACAACCACAAGTTTGTTTTCTGTTTGTGAATCTGTATCTGTTTCATAGGTAAGTTCATCTGTGTCCTATTTTAGATTCCACATGTAAATGGTATCATATGGTATTTGTCTTTCTTTGTCTGACTTACTTCACTTAGTATGATAATTCTAGGTCCATCCATGTTGCTGCAAATAACATTATTTCATTCTTCTTATGGCTGAGTAGTATTCAATTGTTTATATGTACTGCTGCTGCTGCTGCTAAGTTGCCTCAGTTGTGTCCAACTCTGTGCGACTTCATAGATGGCAGCCCACCAGGCTCCCCCGCCTCTGGGATTCTCCATGCAACAACACTGGAATGGGTTGCCATTTCCTTCTCCAATGCATGAAAGTGAAAAGTCAAAGTGAAGTAGCTCAGTCGTGTCCGAGCCTCAGCGACCCCATGGACTGCAGCCTACCAGGCTCCTCTGTCCATGGGATTTTCCAGGCAAGAGTACTGGAGTGGGGTGCCAATGCCTTCTCCATTATATGTACTATACCTTCTTTATTCACTCATCTACTGATGGACATTTAGGTTGCCAAACAACAATATAACTTTGATTGACATTTGGTTAGACTTTCAGATTTTTCTCTAGTCATCTACATTTGGCTTGGCCAAAATTTTCATTCAGGTTTTTCTGTAACATCTTACAGAAAGATGCTTTTCTGTAATATTTTATGCCAGCAAATTTGGAAAACTCAGCAGTGGCCACAGGACTGGAAAAGGTCAATTCTCATTTCAATTCCAAAGAACAGCAATGCCAAAGAATGTTCAAACTACCGCACAATTGTGCTTATCTCACATGCTAATAAGATAATGCTCAAAATCCTTCAAGCTAGGCTCCAACAGTACATAAACCAAGAACTTCTAGGTATTCAAGCTGTATTTAGAAAAGGTAGAGAAACCAGAGATCAAATTGTCAACATCCATTGGATCACAGAAAAAGCAAAGAAATTCAAGAAAAACATCTACTTCTGCTTCATTGCCTATGGTAAAGACTTTGATTGTGTGGATCACAATAAAGTGTGGAAAATTCTTAAAGAGATGGGAATAACAGACCACTTCACTCGTCTCCTGAGAAACTTATATGCAGATCAAGAAGCAACAGTTAGAACCAGACATGGAACAACAGACTGGTTCAAAATTGGGAAAGAAGTATGACAAGGCTGTATATAATCACTCTGCTTATTTAACTTATATGTAGAGTACATCATGCAAAATACCAGGCTGCATGACTCACAAGCTGGAATCAAGACTGTCGGAAGAAATATCAACAACCTCAGATATGCAGATGATACCATTCTAACGGCAGAAAGTGAAGAACTTAAAGAGCCTCTTGATGAAAGTGAAAGAGGAGAGTGAAAAAGCTGACTTAAAACTCAACATTCAAAAAACTAAGATCATGCTATCCATCATTTCATAGCAAATAGATGGAGAAAATTTGGCAACAAAGATAGATTTTATTTTCTTGGGCTCCAAAATCACCACAGACTGTGGCTGTATCATGAAATTAAAAGACACCTGATCCTTGGAAGAAAAGCTGTGACAAACCTAGATAGAGTATTAAAAAGTAGAGACATTAGTTTGCTGACAAAGGTCCATATAGTCAAAGCTGTGGTTTTTCCAGTAGTCATGTACAGATGTGAGAAAAGTGAAAGTGAAGGTCACTCAGTCATGTGCAACTCTTTGCAACCCCATGGACTATACAGTTCATGGAATTCTCCAGGCCAGAGTACTGGAGTGAGTAGCCTTTCTCTTCTCCAGGGGATCTTCCCAACCCAGGGATCGAACCCAGGTCTCCTGCTTTGCAGATGGATTCTTTACCAGCTGAGCCCATAGATGTGAAAGTTGGACCATAAAAAAAGCTGAGAGCCAAAGAACTGATGCATTCAAACTGTGGTGGTAGAGAAGACTCTTGAGAGTCCGTTGGACAGAAGGAGATTAAACCAGTCAATCCAAAAGGAAATCAATCCTGAATATTCACTGGAATGACTGATGCTAAAGTTCCAATACTTTGGCCACCTGATGTGAAGAGCTGACTCACTGGAAAAGACCCTGATGCTGGGAGAGATTGAGGGCAAGAGACAGGGCAACAGAGGATGAGATAGTTAGATGGCATCATCAACTCAATGGACATGAGTTTGAGTAAACTTTGGGAGATAGTGAATGAAGGACAGGGAAGCCTGGCATGCTACAGTCCATGGAGTTGCAGAGAGTTGGACATGACTGAGCTGAACTGAATGGAAGAAAAAGTTGGTAGAATAAGACCTCTTGGCTTAGATCCTAGCTGTGTAACTTACTGGGGAGAAGGCCTAAAGAACTACTTTTCATTCTTCTGTCTCAGTTTCCTGATCTATAAAATGGCAATTCTCCTGGAGTATTGCAAGGATTAATTAGATAATATATGTAAAATGGCTAGGACAGTACCTAGCATACAGTAAGTACTCAATAAGTGTTATCTAGGTGTAAGATAATATATAAAACTGAGTTGAGAACATTTAATTGTGGGTCTCAGGAAAGAGAAGAATGTCTCTTTTTCACAGCTGAGTTCCTAGAGTGCATAGTAGGTATATTTATAAGGTGAATGAGAGAGAAAGCCAATGAATGGATTAATAAAAAGTATGAGTGGATCAATTATGAGAAGGAGTTAATGGAGTATAAATGCAGGGAACCCAGAGGAAAAATACTAGCTGAGGGGAATTTTTATGTGCTGGTGATTTTTCTAAAAATATCAGTAAATGTACATTAAGCACTTGAGGCGTTTTTGAGAAGAGCAGGATGGCACGGAACCTCTCTGGAGGGCAGTGAAAGGAAGACGGGTGACTGAAGGCTGGTAGGGGCCTCCTCAGTTGTTACCATGCTTCCTCCTGCTGCTTTTAAGTCATGTCCATGTTCCTGAGGGGAGCTGAAGGTTTCTGTTCCCGAGTGTGACTCCTGCCTCTTCACATATTCAGATAGCATGATCTGCAAAAGCTAGAACATTCTAGCAAATGCTAGAAAGCCCTTGGGGTATATTTAAAGTAATGCATCTAGTCACTCACCAAGAGGCCTCCAGAAGATCTCTACAGAATCTCCTCAAGCAGAACTCCCCATCTGTCCTTCCAAATCAGACCAGGGAAGCGGACTGCAGTGGAGGAGCTGCCCTGAGTTCTCAGGGAAAGTTCTGCCTGAGAATGGCCCCAGCCTTCATCCTTTCAGTCATGGGGCTTGCAGGAGGGCATAGTATCGGGGGGCTTGGAGAGTGGGTGTGACAAGGTGTGTGTGGCTGAGACTCAGTAGAGCCACGAGGGCCTGGCAGGATAGAGGGGGAGTTTCACACATTTCTCACAGCGAGGCCTGTTTTCCACCCTGGTCCAACACCATGACATCACTCTTTTCCAGTTACAGGAAATCCAGTGAGTGCCAGCCACAGAAATTCCCTGTGATCCAAGGTAAACAAGCCGCTCCTCCTCAGTCCTGGAGGCTGACAACGAGCAGAGAAAAAGCCAATTCACAGTATCCTTCTGTTGGGCCTGAGAGGCTGAGAGTGAATCTGCTGGGTGGGCAGGTGGACAGTGGGCAGCTTTCAGAGTGCCTAAATGACCAGGTAATTGGGGACACACACTCCTTTTTCCTCTTTTTTAAAGAAACATTATTTGAATCCCATTTTTCCATCTGACGGTCTGCCAGGGCTGACAGCCTAGGTCTGCTATTTCTAATGGGGAGTTCTGGGTAAGTCCCTTATCTTGCTAAGTCTCAGTTTCTGCATCTGTAAACTGGGGCTAATACTAGAACCAATCCTCATAACACATGTGAGAATTAAATGAGAACATCCATATAAAGTATGTGGCATAATGCCTGTCACATATTACACACACTATAAATGTTTTCTTTATCTGTTATCACCAATGAAGATGGTCAGATCATATTATTCAGGGATTTAACTGCCTTCTCTCTCTCAAATACATAATTTTTTTTAGAGTCAAGTTTTACGAGGTAAAAAATCCACACTTGAAGGGTCAGAAACCCTATGTGAGCAGTTTGATGAATGTTTAAAAAGCAAATGGCCCCCATGGAGTCACCATCTAGATCAAGATCACCAGCCCCAAGAAGCTTCCTGGGACCCTACAAATTCATTATTTTCACTGTTTGGACTTCTATTGCTATAGATTGACTTTTTAAAAGTGAAATCATTGTCCTAACCACCACGCAAATAAAAATATAGAACATTTTCAGCCATCCAGATGGATCCTCATTCCACTCACAAAGAGCTGCTCTTTTGAATTCTATTACAATAAATGTTTCTGAATCTATATAAATAGAATTATACAGATTGTGCTCCTTGGTATCTGGCTTCTTTTACTCAACCATATGTTTACTTGAGAGATTTATCCATGCTCTTGTATGGAGCAGACATTCACTTCTTCTCATTGCTCTATAGTGTTGCACTGAATAAATATTCCACAATATTTGTCCATATTATGGTTGATGAATATTTGTACTATTTCCAGTTTTTTTCTTTTGCTATTATGAACAGTGCAACGGAGTAGTATTCCATTTATATACATGTACCACATCTTCTTTATCCATTAATCAATGGACACTTAGGTTATTTCCACATCTTGGCTGTTAAAAATAATGCCTCTGTGAACATAGGGGTGCAGATATCTTTTCTAACTCATTTTTACTTTCTTCGGAGAAATACTAGAATTGGAATTTCTAGATTGTATAACAGTTTTCTTTTCAAGTTTTTCAGGAATCTCCATATTGGCTATGCTAATTTATACTCTCAATAATAATAATATATTGCAATAATAATGCGAGAATTCCTTTTGTCCACATCCTTGCCCCAACACTTAGTTGTCAGTTTTTTTAAAACAGCCATTTTGACAAGTGAGAGGTATTATTTCATTGTATTTTGATTTGCATTTCCCTGATGATTAGTTATCAGGGAAAAAAGGAAGAGAGTTCCAGAAAAAAACATCTATTTCTGCTTTATTGACTATGCCAAAGCCTTTGACTGTGTGGATCACAATAAACTGTAGAAAATTCTGAAAGAGATGGGAATACCAGACCACCTGACCTGCCTCTTGAGAAACCTATATGCAGGTTAGGAAGCAACATTAGAACTGGACATGGAACAACAGACTGGTTCCAAATAGGAAAAGGAGTACGTCAAGGCTGTATATTGTCACCCTGCTTATTTAACATTTTTGCAGAGTACATCTTGAGAAACACTGGACTAGAAGAAGCACAAGCTGGAATCAAGGTTGCCAAGAGACATATCAATAACCTCAGATATGCAGATGACACCACCCTTATGGCAGAAAGTGAAGAGGAACTAAAAAGCCTCTTGATGAAAGTGAAAGAGGAGAGTGAAAAAGTTGGCTTAAAGCTCAACATTCAGAAAACAAAGATCATGGCATCTGGTCCCATCACTTCATGGGAAAGAGATGGGGAAACAGTGGAAACAGTGTCAGACTTTATTTTTGGGGGCTCCAAAATCACTGCAGATGGTGACTGCAGCCATGAAATTAAAAGACGCTTACTCCTTGGAAGAAAAGTTATGACCAACCTAGATAGTATATTCAAAAGCAGAGACATTACTTTGCCGACTAAGGTCCGTCTAGTCAAGGCTATGGTTTTTCCTGTGGTCGTGTATGGATGTGAGAATTGGACTGTGAAGAAGGCTGAGTGCCGAAGAATTGATTCTTTTGAACTGTGGTGTTGGAGAAGACTCTTGAGAGTCCCTTGGACTTCAAGGAGATCCAACCAGTCCATTCTGAAGGAGATCAGCCCTGGGATTTCTTTGGAAGGAATGATGTTAAAGCTGAAACTCCAGTACTTTGGCCACCTCATGCCAAGAGTTGACTCATGGGAAAAGACTCTGATGCTGGGAGGGATTGGGGGCAGGAGGAGAAGGGGACGACCGCGGATGAGATGGCTGGATGGCATTACTGACTCGATGGACATGAATTTGGATGAACTCTGGGAGTTGGTGATGGACAGGGAGGCCTGGCGTGCTGCGATTCTTGGGGTCGCAAAGAGTCAGACATGACTGAGCGACTGAACTGAACTGATGATTAGTTATGTTGAGCATCTTCCATTTGTCTGTTGGACATCTGTGTGTCTTCCTTGGGAAAAGTCTGTTTTTGTCTGCTGCCCATTTAAAAATCAGAATATTAAAAATATTGAGATGTGTGAGTTCTTTATATATTTTAGATATTAACCCCTATCAGATAACACTTGCAAATATCTTTTCTCATTCAGCAGTTTTGCTTTATTTTGTTGATACTTTTCTTCACTGTGAAAAAGTTTTTTGTTTTACATAGTTCCATTTGTTTATTTTTGCTTTTGTTATCCTTGCCTATGGAGAAAAATCCAGAAAGATATCGTTAAGACCAATGCCAAAGAACTTACAGCCTATGATTTTCTTCTAGGAATTTGATGGTTTGGGGACTTATATTTAAGCTATTAATAAATTTGGGGGGCTTCCCTGGTGGCTCAGCAGTAAAGAATCCACTTATAATGCAGGAGATATGGGCTTGATTCTTGGGTTTTGAAGATCTCCTGGAGAAGGAAATGACAACCCACTTCTGTATTCCTGCCTGGGAAATCCCACGGACAGAGGAGCTTAGCAGGCTACAGTCCATGGGGCTGCAAAAGAGTAGGACATGGGTTATGATTCAACTATCACCACCATCAATCTACTGAGTTTGTTTTTGTATATAGTTTAAGAAAGTGGTCCAGTTTTAGTCTTGAAATGAAACCCATTTGCGACCTTTAACAAAGAATTCCTGATAGCCCTTAACTTCACTAATCCTTAAAACTCCTAGGAGCTTATTCCTTTCAACATAATCACTCTAAATTTTTCTCTGAGTTCAGCTGTGATTGAATTGTACTGCATTTAAGGTGGTAAAAAAAGAAGGTAAAAATTTTGTAAAACTCAGCGGTGGCCACAGGACTGGAAAAGGTCAGTTTTCATTCAATCCCAAAGAAAGGCAATGCCAAAGAATGTTCAAACTACCGCACAACTGCACTCATCTCATATGCTAGAAAAGTAATGCTCAAAATTCTCCAAGCCAGGCTTCAACAGTACATGAACCGAGAATTTCCAGATGTTCAAGCTGGATTTAGAAAAGGCAGAGGAACCATAGATCAAATTGCCAACATCTGTTAGATCATCAAAAAAGCAGGAGAATACCAGAAAAACATCTACTTCTGCTTTATTGACTACACCAAAGCATTTGACTGTGTGATTCAAAATAAACTGTGGAAAATTCTTAGAGAGATGGGAATAACAGACCACATTACCTGCCTCCTGAGAAATCTGTATGCAGGTCAAGAAGCAACAGTTATAACTGGACATGGAACAACAGACTGCTTCCAAATCGGGAAAGGAGTACATCAAAGCTGTATATTGCAACCCTGCTTATTTAACTTATGTGCAGAATACATCATGTGAAATGCTAGGATGGATGAAGCACATGCTGGAATCAAGATTGCTGGGAGAAATATCAATAACCTCAGATATGCAGATGACACCACCCTTGTGGCAGAAAGTGAAGAAGAACTAAAGAACCTCTTGATGAAAGTGAAAGAGAAGAGTGAAAAAGCTGGCTTAAAGTTCAACATTCAGAAAATGAAGATCATGGCATCTGGTCCCATCACTTCATGGTGAATAGATGAAGAAACAATGGAAACAGTGATAGACTTTATTTGGGGCGGCTCCAAAATCACTGCAGATGGTGACTGCAACCATGAAATTAAAAGACACTTGCTCCTTGGAGGAAAAGCTATGACCAACCTAGACAGAATATTAAAAAGCAGAGACATTACTTTGCCACAAAGGTCCATCTAGTCAAAGTTATGGTTTTTCCAGTAGTCATGTATGGATGTGTGACTATAAAAAAAGCTGAATGCCAAAGAATTGACGCTTTTGAATTGTGGTGTTGGAGAAGACTCTTGAGAGTACCTTGGACTGCAAGGAGATCAAACCACCCGATCCTAAAGGAAATCAATTCTGAATATTCATTGGAAGGACTGATGCTAAAGCTGAAGCTCCAATACTTTGCCATTTGATACGAAGAATGGACTCATCTGAAAAGATCCTGATGCTGGGAAAGATTGAAGGTAGGAGGAAAAGGGAATGACAGAGGATGAGATGGTTGAATGGCATCACTAACTTGTTGGACGTGAGTTTGAGCAAGCTCCAGAGTTGGTGATATACAGGGAAGCCTGGCATGCTGTAGTCCATGGGGCCGCAAAGAGTTGGACATGACTGTATGACTGAACTGAAAAGAAGGGAACTGGCTGGTTGGCTAGATGCCTCCAGCAGGCCTGCTCAGGTAGGAAATTCCTTGGTAATGTAATCTCAGGACAAGACCTAAACCTCAACTTTATAGTTTTAGATATGTTATTCTATCAGCTGTCCCTGAGCTTATCAAGTTCCCAGGCACTGACTCATAAGAAAACGTAACTAGAGACAGATTAATAAATCAGTGTGCAACTGAGTGATAGTAAAAACATAAAACTTTTCCATGGGTAGAATACGGGTTTCACTCCTTCACATTGAGCTACCCGGGAAACTGAATTAGGAATTTGAGGGTTAGTGATTAAGGAGTAAGGTTCTGGAGTGGAATGCTACATTTGAATCTAGGTCTTGGTGATCTCAGGCAAGTTGTCTTTAGCTTCTAAATCTCAATTGTCTCATCTGTATATTGAGGGTGGAGGTGAGGGTGATAATAGCAATTACTTCTGAGGATTCACTGTATATACATCATTTAATAGTTTAGGATCAGGAACATAGTAAAAGTCAATCAATGATAAATTATTAGTACAGACTCAGCACAAAAGGAATAGAACACTTTTAAGAGATGCTTTGCCCAGACTACAGAAAAGCTTTGAACTGTTTCCTCTCCAAAATCATTAGCTTTCTCTGATGAAGTATCTGTCGCTTTCTTTTTGTTGGATAGTTCTATATGAATATTAACAATTCTTAAACATTGAACCTTAATTCTCTAGATTTCCTGTCTACTTCGATCTTCTTCTGATAGCAGTCACTATAACACCAGATCAAATAAACGGACTACATCATAACATTTATATTGGGCACATTCTACCCCTGAGGATAGAAGCTGGGCATCTTGATTAGATGACAGATTGAGAGATACTTTGACTGGTCCAAGAAGATACCTTGACTTCTGTGGTAAAGCCTTGGGAGAGGTCAGGAGGAGTGCACAGGTGCAGACATGCTTATTTTGACTGTGATTTTACTGGAGATGGGGTGAAGAGGAAGAAGGAAATGTCCCCAGAGTGATTGATGTGTGTTATTTCACATATGTTACCTTAGTTAGTCTTTATAATAGCCCTGTAACTTTGGTCTTTTACCCACAGTTTATGGACAGTGCTACAGAGATGTAAATAACTAGCCTGAGACCTCACCAGCTAACAGGTGGTGGATGTGAATGTTTGGTGGGCTTTAATCTGGAGCCATTTAATATGAGAATCCATGCTTTTTTCCATCACACCCAACTGACTAATTTTAACTGATTTTTCAGAGGTTGACATTTCTTCTGACCTCATCTTAAGAATGATAGTTTGGCTCTGTGGCAGTTAACATAATCACAAAATCCTTCTCCACGTATATTCCAAGATTAGAAGACAGAGAGCTGTGAGCAGATTCAGGAGAATGAGCCTCAGTAGGAGGAAGGAAATTATTTAAACTAGTGGTTCTCTTATTTGAGTGTACATCAGATTCACCTGAAGGTCTGGCTAAACCATACATTGCTGGCCCTCCCCAGAGAGAGAGACAGTGAGTCTTAAGTGGGACCTGAGGATCTGCATTTCTGACAAATTCACAGATAGTACTGAAATGCTGGTACAGTCATTACACTTTAATAAGAATTGGCTGATTTAAACAATGAGAGAGAAAGGAACAAGAATGGAAAGACACTGGACCAGAGGACTAATTACTACCCAAGGGAATCTACAGATTTAACACAATCCCTATCAAATTATCAATGGCATTTTTCACAGAACTAGAACAAAATTTTTTTTAAGTGTATGGAAATACAAAAGATCTCAGATAAAAAAAAGTAGTACTAGAAAGAAAAACAGAGATGGAGGAATCAGGCTTCCTGACTTCAGACTATACTACAAAGTTACAGTAATGAAAATAGTATGGCACTCATCACATCAAAAAGAATAAAATATTGAGGAATAAAGTTACCTAAGGAGACAAAAGACCTGTATGTGAAAAATTAAAAGATGCTGATGAAAGAAATCAAAGAAGACATAAATAGATGGAAAGATATAACATGTTTGTGGATTGGAAGGATCAATACTGCCAAAATGACTGTACTACTGAAGGCAATCTACACATTCATCACAATCCCTACCAAATTACCAGTGGAATTTTTCACAGAACTAGAACAACAACAACAAAATCTCAAATAGCCAAAGCAATCTTGAGAAAGATTGGAGGAATCAGGCTCCCTGACTTCAGACTTTACTACAAAGTTACAGTCATCAAAACAGTACAGTACTGGTACAAAGACAGAAGTATAGGTCAGTGAAATAGAGTAGAAAACCTAGAAATAAACCCATGCACCTGTGATCAATTAATCTACAACAAAGGAGACAAGACTATACAATGGAGAAAAGGCAGTCTCTTCAATAAGTGGTGTTGGGAAAACTGGATAGCTACATGTTAAAAAATGAAATTAGGTAATTATTACAATACACAAAAATAAATTCAAAATGGATTAAATACCTAAATGTGAGACTGGACACTATAAAACTCCTAGAGGAAAACACAGGCAGAAAACATTTTGACATAAATTGCAGTGATATCTTTTTTGATCTGCCTCCCAGAATAATGGAAATAAAATGAAAAATAAATACATGGGACCTACTTAAATGCAAACACTTTTGCATAGCAAAGGAAACTAAACAAAATGAAAAGAAAGCCCACAGATTGGGAGAAAATATTTGCAAATGATGTGATCAACAAGGGATTAGTCTCTAATAGTTAGAAACAGCTCATGATGCTTAACAGCATCAAAAACAAACAACCCAATCAAAAAGTGGGCAGAAGACCTAAATAGACATTTCCTCACAGAAGACATACAGATGGCCGAGAGACACATGAAAAGATGTTCAACATTGCTAACTATTAGAGAAATGCAAATCAAAGCTATAATAAGATATCACTTCACATCAACCAGAATGACTATCATCAAAAAATCCACAAATAATAAATGGTGGAGAGGGTGTGGAGAGAAGGGAACCCTCCCACACTGTTGGTGGGAAGGTAAACTGGTATAGCCACTATGGAGAAAGCATGGAGGTTCCTTAAAAAACTACAAATGGAGCTACCATATGATCCTGCAATCCTGCTTTTGGGCATATATCTGGAGAGAAACATGATCCGAAAGGATACATACATCCCAATGTTCACCACAGCACTGTTTACAATAGCCAAGACGTGGAAGCATCCTAAATGTCCATTGACAGAGGATGGATAAAGAAGATGTGGTGTGTGTGTGTATGTATGTATATATGTGTGTGTGTGTGTATATATATATATATATATATATATGAATACTACTCATCCATTAAAAGGAATAATCATGTCATTTGCAGCAACATGAATGGACCTAGAGAGTGTCATACTGAGTGAAGTTAGTCAGAAAGAGAAGAAGAAATATCTATCATATGACATCCCTTCTAGGTGGAATCTAAAAAAAAAAAAAAAAGAAACGAACTTACTTGGAAAACAAAGAGAGACTCACAGACTTAGAGAATACTTATGGTTGCTGGGGAAAGGAACAGTTAGGGAGTTTGGGATGGACATGTACACACTGCTATCGCAGCACTGTTTATAATAACCAGGACATGGAAGCAACCTAGATGTCCGTCAGCAGACGAATGGATAAGAAAGCTGTGGTACATATACACAATGGAGTATTACTCAGCCATTTAAAAAAAAAAACATTTGAATCCGTTCTAATGAGGTGGATGAAACTGGAGCCGATTATACAGAGTGAAGTTAGCCAGAAAGAAAAACACCATTACAGTATACTAACACATATATATGGAATTTAGAAAGATGGTAATGATAACCCTGTATGCGAGACAGCAAAAGAGACACAGATATATAGAACAGTCTTTTGGACTCTATGGGAGAGGGAGAGGGTGGGATGATTTGGGAGAATGGCATTGAAGCAGGTATACTATCATGTAAGAAAGAATCGCCAGTCTAGGTTCGATACAGGATACAGGATGCTTGGGGCTGGTGCACTGGGATGACCCAGAGAGATGGTATGGGGTGGGAGGTGGGAAGGGGGGCTCAGGATTGGGAACTCATGTACACCCATGGCAGATTCATGTCAATGTATGGCAAAACCAATACAGTGTTGAAAAGTAAAATAAAAAATAAATAAATAATTTAAAAAATAAAATATAATGGATAACCAACAAGGACCTACTGTATAGTGTATTGAACTCTGCTCAGTGTTATGTGGCAGCCTGGAAGGGAGGGAAGTTTGGGGAGAAATTGCTAACCCCTTCAGTTCAACTGAAATCATCACAACATTGTTCATCAGCTATACCCCAATACAAAATAAAAAGTTTTAAAAATAGTATGATACTAGTACAGAAACAGAAATACTGGTCAATGGGACAGGATAGAAAACCCCCAAATAACCCATATATCCATTAATTAATCTACAACAAAGGAAGCAAGACTATCCAATAGAGAAAAGACAGTCTCTTCAATAAGTGGTGCAGGGAAAACCGGACAGTTACGTGTAAAAGAAGGAAATTAGAACATTCGCTAACACCATATACAAAAACAAACTCAATATGGATAAAATACCTAGATTTAAGACTAGATGCTATATAATTCTTTGAGGAAAACATAGGAAGAACACTCTTTGACATATATCATAGCAATATCTTTTTTGGATTCACTTCCTAGAATAATGAAAGTAGAAAGAAAAATAAATAAATGGGACCTAATTAAACTTAGAAGCTTTTTTCACAGCAAAGGAAACAA
>SJYV01042817.1:873216-924808 GCA_006410875.1 Neotragus pygmaeus | reverse complement strand
AAAAAAAGCGTAATTCACAACCTAGATGTCCATCAGCAGATGAATGGATAAGAAAGCTATGGTACATGTACACAATGGAGCATTACTCAGCCATTAAAAAGAATACATTTGAATCAGTTCTAATGAGATGGATGAAACTGGAGCCTATTATACAGAGTGAAGTAAGCCAGAAAGAAAAACACCAATATAGTATACTGACACATATATATGTAATTTAGAAAGATAGTAATGATGACCCTGTATGTGAGACAACAAAAGAGACACAGACGTATAGAACGGACTTTTGGCCTCTGAGGGAGAGGGAGAGGGTGGGATGATTTGGGAGAAAGGCACTGAAGCATGTATACTATCATGTAAGAAACGAGGCGCCAGTCTGTTTGATGCAGGATGCAGGATGCTTGGGGCTGGTGCACGGGGATGATCCAGAGAGACGTTGTGGGGTGGGAGATGGGAGGGGGATTCAGGATTGGGAGCTCGTGTACACCTGTGGTGGATTCATGTCGATGTATGGCAAAGCCAATAGAGTATTGTAAAGTAAAAAAAAAATAAATTAATTAAAAACAAAAACAAAAAGAAATCTATGCTCTAATGTTCAGAGCAGCACTGTCTATAATAATCGAGACGTAGAATTAATCCACAGAGCAATGGATAAAGAAGATGTGGTACATATGTGCAAAGGAATCCTTTCAGCTTTAAGAAGAATGAAACAATGCCATTTGCAGCAACAGAGATGGGCCTAGAGATAGTCATACTAAGTGAAGGAAGTCAGAGAAAAGGCAAATATCATATGATAGCACTTCTATGTGGAATCTTAAAAAATGATACAAATGAACTTACTTACAAAACAGAAACAGACTCGCTTCAAAAACAAACTTATAGCTAACAAAGGGGGAAGGGGGAAGGATAAATTCGGAGTGTGGGATTAACATTTACACACTATTATATATAATATATATATATTTTAATATGAATTGATTTAGTATGCTTATATAAAATAGATCATAAATAAAGACCTACTATACAACATAGGGAACTCTAATCTGTAATAACCTATATGGGAAAGGAATCTGAAAAAATGGATACATGTATATGTGTAACTGAATCACTTTGCTTTTCACCTGAAACTAATATAACCTTGTAAAATCAACTATATTCCAATATAAAATAATAATTAAATATAATAAGTTGCATTCCTTTGCAGTACCTTCTCCTTTGTTTTATTGGATTTCACACTCTTGTTGTCTATTCAGTTCTATCACCCGTCCACGTGCCTATCAATTCGGAGAGTGGTGGTGAGATGACTGAACAGGAGGCAAGGAGGGAGGGCCAGCTAGCAGAAAAGGCAGAGGAGGTTGTGAACTTCCTGAGTTAGTACCAGGAGCTCTGGTACTTGCCAGGGTCTAAGCAGCCCTTTCCAGAGGGAGAAGTGACCTGGGCCTGGCCCTCTGCAAGGATGGCTAGATCAGGTCAGATAATGCTATCAGGTAGCAGATCCTCCTGGACCAGCCAGGCCTCCAACAGGGGAGGCTCAAGCCATAGAACTGGCTCTTGAATCACTCAATCCTTGTTTCTGTACTGATGCGTGAGCCAAAGTGAGCCAAAGTTTTCCTATCAGACTGCTCTCTGTCTGTTTCCCACTGAATTGCAAAGAACAGTAACCAAGGAGGAGGCTTCCCCTACCCACTGGAAGATCTGGAAACTCACCTGGGGGCAGGAAAGAATAGAAGATTAAGCAATTCACTTCTACTTACAACTCAGTATTAAACTTTGAGTCTGGAATGTAGTTTGAAGAAAAATATTTTATTCTTAACAGATTGTCCTTGGGCAAAGAAGAATGTCAACAAACCTAAGAAAAAGCTTTATCTGCTATCTGCCCCTGCAGAGGTGTTTTTTCCTTTTCTTTTCATTTCTCCAGCTTCATATATTGCTTTAGGTGAAAATAATAGTGATTAATTTCAGGCACTATTGACTGTGAGCCATAGGCTTGCAAGATTCCTGAGGTGCCTTGTTTTCTTGGCCATAAAACAGAAATGTTGATGTTAGGTAGTTTGAGTCATTTCAAGAGGGGATGTGGTGTTAATTCAGGTTGGGTGACCATTTCTTGGGCACATACTATGTGCTAACATACCGTTAGGTACTAGAAGTATCAGTAGTGAAAAGAACCTTGATCCCAAAGTGTTAAGACCTGGGTTTGAGTCCCAGCTCTACAGATTACTAGTTGTTATGTCACTGAGCTTTTCAGAGTCTCAATTTCATCTGTAAAATGGGAATATCTTCAGCATATGAGATTGCTTCAAAATGACTTTAGAAATCATAAAAAAAGGACTTCCTTGCTCGTTTATTGGTAAAGAATCTGCCTGCCAATGCAGGGAACCTGGGTTTGATCCCTGGTCCAAGAAAATTCCACATGCCGTGGAGCAAGTAAGCCTGTGCCCCACAACTACTGAGCCTGCACTCTAGAGGCCAAGAGCTGCACCTAACTGAGCCCGCGTACTGCAACTACTGAAGCCTGTGCACCGAGCATCTGTGCTCTGCAATAAGAGAAGCCACCACAATGAGAGGCCTATACACTGTAATGAAAAGTAGCTCCTGCTTGCAGCACCTAGAGGAAGCCCACACGCAGCAACAAAGACCAGCACAGCCAAAAAATAGAAAATAATAATTTTTATAAAGTGTTTAAAAATCATAAAAAGCCATACAGGTACAAGGTGGTATTCTCGTAGCATTTGAGCTATCCTCTCTTCCTCTCTTGGCGTTATTCACATGGACTTTACTGTGTAGCCTGGGATCAACACAGGGCCTGGCACATTCATGGAAAGAAGGGCATTATAACATACAGATTCTTGGTCTTAGCGTTTTGGTTTCAGTTCTCCCAGAACAAAGGTCCATAAGGGTACACTAAGTGGTGAGGCAGGAGCTGAGCCATGTCTGTGTTGACTCACCCCAGGCCAGACCTGGGCACCAATCTATATTCTCTAGCCTACTGATCACTGAACCTCTGAGATAACTTCACCTCTGAGCTGTAGTCTTCAAGAAGTGCACATGTATCTCCCACTCTGCCCACCTCCCTGGGCTGCTTGAAGATCAGACAAGATAGTAGATGTGTGTGCAATACAAATGAGATGTTTGCTTATCTTTTTTTATTTATCTGTACCTCTTTTCAACTAAGACTTACAAGGAAGTCTTACATTATTTTGCTAGCTTGCTAGGGTCCTGTTCTCTTGGGGAACTACTTATGTAAAGATGAAAACAAGAGAAAAATAACCTTCTGAAACCCTTTCTGGGGAAAGACCACAGTAAAAATAATGGGTCACAAGAGAAGTAAGAATATTGTTGTGAAAGGAAGAAAAAGGAACTAATGACCAGCAGCCAGCAAGGAGGGTAGGAAAGACAGATAATGGGTGACCAGGAGCCCTTGGTTGATGGTGGAGCTGTTCAGAGTGAATTCCAGTTGCTACAAAAACAGACCATCTTCCCTGGAAGGAGATAGCTGGTCCATTGGAAGGGAGGTCCTCTTCTCTTTCTTTGGCTTTGGCATTTACTGGGGAAGGAGCTCTGCTTTGCTAATTGCCACCTGAACTGTATCCTGGGCCTGCATGTGAGCCTCAACAGCAGGGACCTCTTGCAGATCAAAAGGACCAGGCCAGGTGTGCAAACAAGGGAAGTTTGCAGGCAAAAGAAATAGGGAGCTTGGGGCACTGGACAAACTCAGCAATGAATACCTGAGCTAAAAGTAGCAGCCATTCCAGTTAAATGAAGCCACTCTGGAATATGATCCAGTTTTCTAGACCATCCAACTTGTTTAAAAAAAAAAAAAAAAGCAAGAAACCTGGATTTCCAAGTTGAGATCTCCTAGTTTTACATGTTAGAATGATTGTGTGGGGCCAAGAAGATGTATCCGTGATTTGCTTGTTTGGAGTCTCAACTGTATAACAAACACACTTTTATTTATTTGTGTGAATTTCTCATAAGAACCATCAGCATAAGCTCTATGTACCTGCTATTATTTCAGAGCATGCTGACCTCTTCCCTCTTAGAAAAGCTACTGTATGTCTAGCTGGGACAGAGGCATTATGGTATAAGGGTTATGACCTTGGACTCTGGAGCCCTGGGCTTGAATTCCTACTTTATCACTATCCTACTGTGTTGACTGCAGATAAGACACTTAATCTTTCTGAGCCTTGGATTTCTAATCTGACATGGAGCCAATTACACTTTATTCTTCAAAGGGGTATCTTTAGGATTCAATGAAATATATAAACTACTTGGTGCCATGCCTGACACATCAATGAACACTGAAAAAATGTTAAATATTCTCACTGTTAATAATTATTAACAAGCTGTTGAGTAGTTAAGTTTTTCCAAGTATTTTAATTTAATCTGCCAAGCATTCTTCTTTGAAGCAGCAGTTCTTTCTCATTTTCTAGTGTATACCCTTCAGAGTCATGGGCCCAGACCAGGTCCTCAAATGTAGGATGATGATATTTATTACTATCAGCATCATCACTTCCACCATCATAACTATCACCATCACTGTCATCATCACTGCTATTATCATGAACAATATCATCACCTCCACCATCATAACTGCCATCTTTATCATCACCACCACAACTGCTACCGCTATCACCATCATCTCTAGGGCTATTATTCACCACATATATTATGTCCCAGCTCCTATACTGATATTGGTACTTTTCACATCTATTAGGTTTATAGCCTCACAGCAACCCTACTAAGTAGGAACTGTCTTATTCCTATTTTAGGAGTGAGGATGACTGGGTGCTAAGGCATTAAACACCTAGCTCAAGGTCACCACTACAGAACATCTGGACTAGATTCAGTCCCAGGCCCATCTGACTCCTAAGCCTGAGCTGTCTTCTTTATGTCAGGCTCCTGAACAATTTGGGAAATGGAAGTGATGGAAGCTACAGATCATGCTTGGTGCTGCCTATCTTAGTGTTCTGAGGTGTGTGTCCCTTGGCATTTGGTATTAAAACATTGTTATCCTTTTGTCTTTTTCAGATGGCTGATGGCAGTTTATTTAAAACCAAGGACTGACAGTATGTTTATCAAATAGTTCTCTGAAAGGNTCTTTGGAAGATTTGAGCCTCGTTATGGAACAAGAAAAAGTCAATAGGTATGAAAGTGACTTTTCAATGGAAAGAGAAAGACTGTTATGAGGGTGTGACCACATCTGCCCTTTGCTGAGAATATTTCAGGGCTTTGACTGTTGACTTGAATACAGACATGGGACTCACCTGGAGTCAGTCCTTCTGGACAGGGGACATTGACTTTATGGCCCCAAATTTCTCATTTGGATTTCCAAAAATAATGTTTAGTATTTCCCAAAGACTATAAACAGTGATAATAGGGAAAAATAACCTTCACATATTGCTTTTTAGGTCAGAAAAACACTTGAAATAAAGAATGGTTTGAAATGAATCCTGCATTCTGCAGTGTTGTGGTAGAGCATGGAAAGTACTGGAACTCAAACTCTCTCACTTCATTTACTATCCAAGCTGTGAATTTCAAAAGTAACAAGTCATTATAAAAGTGAAACATAAGATTCTTCAGGTCCACTGTTTTAATCATTTTAAAACCTTCCATAACTTGACTTATAACTAAAACATTTCTTTTCAGTAGTTAATGCTCACTGCATTTTTAGTGCTTTCTGAACATAAAAGAAGACAACACTAATATCATGTTCTAGGTACCATGCAAAGCGTTTTCCATTTATCCACTCAACACAGCCTGTGTATTAGAAACTGGAATGGTTGCTGAAGTTCTGGAGATTAATGACACATTATTCCTGCTTTCAAAGAGCTCACAGTCTAATAAGATAATTAAAGAGTGATGTAGTATATGCAGCGAGGAGAAAAGTACACCAGAAAAGCACCTTGCCCACCAGTTTGGCAGGGCCAGGGCGTGGACAGGAACTATGAGAAGCTATTGGAAGAGGTGACAGATGATCTGAAGCATTAGGAATAAGCAAGCAAAACAGATGAAATACACTGTGATTTGTAATCTTCATAACTCTAGGAAATAGGTATTATTAGTCATATCTCAGTGTTTTTTCTTGGAGAATCCCAGGAACGGGGGAGCCTGGTGGGCTACCATCTCTGGGGTCGCACAGAGTTGGACACGACTGAAGCGACTTAGCAGCAGCAGCAGCAGTCATAGCTCATGGAATTTTGTAAGTAAAGCAACCAGGCAACTGAGTTAGTGTCAAAGAGGGTTATGGGAGGGCATTACATTAGCTAACTTATATAAAGGTTAGTTATCATATGTATATAATAGATATACACATATAATAAGTTAAACTCTATATAGGCTAACTGCTAAGTGGTTCACATAACTAATAATATATATGTGTATTTTATAAGAAATTTACATAATATGTCTGAGCAAACTCCAGGAAATAGTGAAGGACAAGGAAGCCTGGCATGTTGCAGTTCATGGGGTTGCAAACAGTAGGATATAACTTAGCAAATGAACAACAATAATGTATAGGACAGTCTATTCCTAGTGTCTGATTCTGGGATCTACATTTTCCTCTGCAGATGTACCTTCTCTGTTTTTATCAGCATGCATGAAGACAGGCCCCAGCTCTGGACTGAAATAATATTTCAGCTGATATTCTCACCATTCACTAAGTTGAGCATCATGTCACATGTGCTCAATAAATTTGAACATTTTAGTCCAAATGCAGGAGGTGGAGCATGGGTGTGTGTGCAAAGGCTACGTGAAATTTGAGGGTGAGTACAATTCAACTATCATCTGAATGCTGAGTCCTTGTAAATGTGACCTATGCTTCATCAAATATCGGGATCATTGTCCTTATGCCCAGCCTGGAAATGATTCTGATCTAAACGGACTATTTCAGTGCAGCAAATAAAAAAGCTTGATAAAAGCTCTGTGTACTTTCATGAATTTTAACCATACGTCTCTTTTATTAGACTATGATAAACATATTCAGATTGGATACAGTGAAAGCACGTGGTGTGTCTCAAAGTCCTCGTTGACTGTTTCTAATAAGATGGCTTTGAAAAAGTCACTTAATCTTTCTGAACCTATTTCTTTATTTGTTAAAAGGGTTACTATACCTGCCTCAAAGCATGATTATGAGGATGACATAAATGATACAGGCTAGAAGATACTTTAAAAAGTGTTAATTTCTCCCCCAACCTTTTCATTATAAGTTGAGATCATAATCCCCTCAGGCTTCATCTTTCAGATGTCCTCTTATGTTTATTCTAGACTTTAACAGTTCACACTCACACAAAAAAACACATCCTCCTTTATTTCTGAGATTCGTATTTGACCCTTGGATCAGCTGAAGGTAGTAGTTAATACAGCAAATGGACCAGGTGGTAATTAAGCTTTCAGCCTTATTATTGAAATCAGTGAATTATTGACTTATTTGTAACATCAGCAATAACTTTCAGAAGTGAGATGCCTTTTTCACATGCTCAGACCTACATCTGGCATTGAAACAAAATGTAAAGCTTTTAAAGCAAAATAAGTCTTTATTATAAAATGTTGTCCATCTTGCCTCTTCCCAGAACCACATAGAAGACAGTATCGCATGACAGAAAAATGGGGGAGAAAGGCTGAAACTATTATTGGCCTCCCTCAGAATTCTAAATAAGTAATTTGAGCTACTCTAATAATTCAGAATTTCAAAGGTCCATTTTATTAGAAAGAAAACCTCTTAGGTTAATTTGGGATGGATTGAAAGGACCAGTCTCTGTGGCCAGGAGTCCCAAAGCATGATTTATTCTTGCAGCATTTCTATGAGATGTTTTTTCCTCTCTTCCCAATTCAGTGGAAATGCCAACTCTCTTTCTTCAAAAATTCAATACGATTTGGCTCAGAAATACAAGGCAGGGGAAACAGGATACTAGGTATTTAATCCTACACTCCTTCTCTCACCCTTGACTAACCTTTTATTTAAAAGATTTGAAAATAATTTTTCCATATAGAAATGTTTTACCTCTTGATTTTTTTGGATATTCCTTAAAACCTCCTCTAAAGCACTGAAATGTAATACAGTATTCACAGGTGAAAACTACTTACTCTTTGAAAACAGCATTTCTTTTGGCTCAGCCAAAAATACAGGAATGTTTTCACTTACTTCCCACTAAAGAGAAAAACGATTTCACGAAGTCAGTCTCACCTTTGAGGAATAACATCAAAAAAAATGTCAATCTTTAGCTTTGAGAGGTCACCAACTGTAAGCTAATACCAGTACACAGCCCCGACTTTGAATCATAAAACTTTGCTGAACACAACTGCCGATTGATGCTAATGGTACGGTGCTGTGGAGAGAGATTGGATTTTTATCTCTTTGGGTTAATTGCGTGTGTTGGAAATATGTTACAAACTCTCTGAGTCTCAGTCTTCATATCTTGAAAATGGGACACCTCCCCGTCTTTTCCCCTGGATTTTGTGATGCAAAGTAATAGGCCTGGCAAAAAGAAAGTGAGTGAAGTNTAAATGCATATGTGTATATGTATATATCTGTGTTTAGGTATGTGTATACGTGTGTGTATATATATATACTTTTTTTCTTTCATAGACCTTAATAGGCCTGTGTGTGTGTGTGTGTGTGTGTGTATGTTAGTCGCTCAGTCGTGCCCGACTCTTTGCAACCTCATGGACTGCAGTCCACCAGGTTGCTCTGTCCATGAGATTTTCCAGTGGGTTGCCATTTCCTTCTCTAGGGGATCTTCCCAACCCAAGGACTACACCCAGGTCTCCTGCACTGCAGGCAAATTCTTTACCGACTGAGCTACAAGGGAAGCCCTAATAGGCTTTTAACACTCTCTAAGTCCCTCACCAAATTCTTGTTTATACCCCTACTCCACCAAACCTCTCCCAGTAATAGCAGTAATATCAGCCCACCTTCCTTGATACTCAAGCCAAAAAGCTGGGAGTCACCCTGGATTTCTCTGGCTCACTTGTCTCCTATGTCAGTAAATCCCATGGACTCGATGTTCAGACCCAGAATCTGAGTACATCGTCACTGCCACCACATCCACTCTGGTCCCAGCCATCATCCTACCTCCCCTGGATTATTGTCACAGTGTCCTCCCTGCTCTCCTTGCTTTGGCCCTTGGCCTCCTGCAATCTATTTTCACACAGCTACTGAAGGGATATTATTAAGACCTAAGTCAGGTCACGTCACTGTCCGCTCAGTACTTTCTATGCCTTCCTGTTACTCTAAGAATGAATCAAAGTTCCACGCAGCCCACAAAGTTCCTTGGCCCTTGCTCACAGCTTCATTTCCCATCACCCTAACCCTTCTCAATGAACTCTACTTGAAGCTCCCACTCAGGGCTCCAAACTGCCTGCTCATCCTGCCTGGAATGCTCTTGCCCCAGATATCCATAGGGCTCATCCCTTACCCTCTTGTGCTCCCTGCTCAAATGGTGCTAATCAAAGAGGTCTTCCACATCTACCTCATAAAGGAGAAACCACATCCCTTGTCCTTCTTTACTCTATCTTATTTTTTTTCACAGCACATGTCCCCTTCAGACCTATCATATACTCTGTTGTTGTTATTTATTGCTTCTCTTTCTTAGGAGAATATAAGCCCCATGAGCATAGGATTTTGTTTAGTTCACTGTTGAAGAGTATGTACACAATAGGTATACTCTATGTCTTATTATGAAGGAAGGAAGGACCATTAGAAGCTTCATTTTTCCTGTCTCCAAAGAGCAGTGATTGGGTTAGATACTCTCTAAACGACCCCTCCAGCTCAAACATTTCATCACTCTCTCAGGTCAGCAGAAGTCCAATCAATGGCTCTCAGCTCATATATTTTAGCAAAGTCATGTCACCCAGAAGACCAGAGTCCTTATTCATAACAAATTAAGCCATTTACCAATATCCCCACACCTCCCACCCAAGTTTATGAACTGAATCAGATTATCCTTAAGAAGACAGTCTTGAGCAAATTTCAAACCTGCTCACTCTTCACCCCTGTGCAACCATCTCTTCTCTGACATCTGCTCCTCCTCCCTACTTTGTACCTAAAGAGCCTGGCCCATGGACCACTCCATCAGGGTTCCCTTGCCTTCTGGCTTGGCTGGTTGGATTTGGCCCATGGAAGCCGGAGATGAGGGGCAGGAAGCAAGAAGACCTGTAATATTTTGTCCCTGCTCCTTATTTTCTCTTCACTGTCTTCTAGCCACCCTCCTCTGTGGCCCCAGCAACTGTCAGGCAGCCCTCCCCAGCTCTAGCTCCACTGGGCTCCCAGGACATCCTTTCTTTTAAGCTTTCAGTTCAGTTCAGTTCAGTTGCTCAGTCGTGTCTGACTCTTTGCGACCCCATGAATTGCAGCATTCCAGGCCTCCCTGTTCATCACCATCTCAGAGTTCACTCAGACTCGCGTCCATCGAGTCCGTGATGCCATCCAGCCATCTCATCCTCGGTCATCCCCTTCTCCTCCTGCCCCCAATCCCTCCCAGCATCAGAGTCTTTTTTTTAGTCAACTCTTCTCATGAGGTGGCCTTAGGGGTGAAAATGCCTTCTTCCTCTTGCTGGTCCCTGAAGTTTCAACATCCTTTTTGGCTCCATTTACCCTATAAATGACTCCTTTATTAGAGTCTCTTCAATGAAAGCCCATGAGTGGAATTCTGCATTCCATCTACCAGTACTTTGACAGCAATGAGTGGATCTTGTTCCTTTGTGCTTTGAAAGGCATGTAAGTCGAGATACGTGATGCTTTCTGAGTAAACACTTGAGACTATGTGCGTGTGTGTGTGTGTGTGTGTGTGTGTGTGTGTGTGTGTATGTAGCCCATGTAGTGGTTTAGAACAGGACCTAGAGATCTTTCACAATCTGAGGAGCAATCCATGCATTCTTTTTACTTGATTCAACCACCAGACCTGTGAAATGGAGACTACTTGAAGAAATGTCTATGGATTGACACACTGTGGAAGTTCCACTAATACATACTCCAGGGTGGGGGTAGAAAAATCCAGCTGAGTATCAATTTTAAATTCTTACTATTCAAAGGAAAAGCTTTAGTCATCCTCTTTACTGTATAAGTATGAAAAAATCACTCTGCATGCCTTTCTTGGGACAAGAGTTTTGAATTCCTTTCTTTATCTTTATTCAGAACAGTTCTGCACATTCCTGAAGAAACAAGCATAAATCCAGAGAGCTGGGTGACAGGACAGTGGCAGAATGCCAGGAAACATATTATCATGTGTGCTAACCCTGTTTAAGAAAACAGATCATTTTAAACTTAAGCAGATTACTTTAAAAAACAAAGTGAAGCGTAACCAAGGAGCTCTAACTGAGAGAATTTAAAAACGAGACTATAATACAAACGAAAATAAGAAAAAGAGAAAAAGGCGGGGGGAATGTACTTGTGGGGAGGAGTAAAAGATTTAAAAATTCAAGTTGATAATCATGTAAATAGAGATGCAGACTTGGAGTACAGATGGGTGGACACAGTGTAGAAGGCGAAGGTGGGGCAAATTGAGAGAGCGGCACTGGCATATATCCACCAACCTGCGTCAAATAGGCAGCTATCGGGAAGCTGCTGTTACTGCACAGGGAGCTCAGCGCGGTGCTGGGTGATGACCTAGAGGGGTGCGGGGAGGGAGCTAGAGGGAGGCTCAAGAGGGAAGGGATACATGTATACCTAGAGCTGATTCATGTTGTACAGCAGAAGCTATCATAACATTGTAAAGCAATTATATTCCAAGAAAAAAGAAAAAAGTAATCAAGTAAAATGATCTTTTCTTTTGCTTTCATACTTTTGCTAGCGATAGGAGTACCTCTGAAAACATGCACATTTCAAAACAAGATATTCCAGCTAATCTGAGCTATCCAGCCAACACCGAAATAAAGAATAAGCTAGATTTCCCCATCCGGTGAAAAGCATTAGATTCACAAATACAGAGCTGTGGGTAAGAAGGTTTTATAAACTAGAAGGTAGCAATGGTCTGTGCATGTTTATTTCACCTTTGCACGCTGCTGAATATGAAGAGCCTTCAAAACAGAAAGGATCTGAGTTCACTAAATAATAAGCCCTTTAATGCCTTCTAGAGAATGAACACCTGATGAGGGGGAATAGCTCCCTCCTCCAGACCCTGTGATTCTACAGACACTACAGCACCAATCAGAGCCTCAGGTGGAGCTCAAAGCTGATCTGTGACTTGGGACACAGCCAGAACATACAGAGTTTCCCATTTCAATAGAGGCCTGAAAGTACCCTGTATTCCAAGACGAATCTCTTATTTCCATCTAGTTCTATAAGCAAGGCCATATGAAAATCTTCCTGAACATTCTGAACCTACTATTTATACTATTGCACACTGGGTCCTTCCTTGACATGAGGGTTCAGGTGATATATCAAAGCTAGGACTCAGTGATAAGGGTTTCCCTTTCCAGGCAAATTGGTAGTCCTCCTTTCCCCAGCAAACAAAAACTGACACATTATACTTCTTCTTTATTTTCTCTTCTGAGTAAAGTCACTCATCTTTTTTTGTCTTAATAGACATGAATCTCAGAGCAAATATAATAATATTCAAAATATATATTTTTAAATAGCAAAGCAACTCTTTCAATGCAAAGCTATGTAGGAGTCCAAACATAAAATAGACATATGAGGTACTATTCTGAGGACAGCAGAGACAGAAAAGCCCACAAACATGACCCCTTCTCATCTCCCTCATCCCTTGGTGGCCTCTCAGTCTCCTCTCAGGGTAAAGAGGGTTTCTCAAACACAACCCAGCAAGTACATAATATAAAAGAAAAAAATCCATACATTTGACTGTGTTAAATAAGTTTCTGCATTTTTTTTTGGAAAATCCACCCCAAATAAAATTATAGTAGCAAACAATCAACAGGGAGAAGATATTTGCAATTCTTGATTATATAATGAATTATGAATGAGCCGGAAGGAGATGAACCTATCAATGTAAAAAAACAGACAAAGTTATAAATAAGTAATTTCTAGAAGAAAGAAACTGACTGGCCAGTTAAGATATGGAAAGATGGTCAACCTTACAATTAATTAGGACATTATAATTAAAAGGCCACTATGGAGAACAGTATGGAGGAAACTTAAAAATAGGACTACCATATGAGCCAGCAATCTCACTCCCGGGCACATACCAGAGAAAACTGTAGTTTGAAAAGTGACACGCACCCCAGTGTTTATTGCAGCACTACTTACAATAGCCAGGACATTAAAGTAACCTAAATGTTCATCAAAAAATCATCACAAAAAAGGTATGGTACATATACACGATGGAATACTACTCAGCCATAAACAGAACAAAATAATGCTATCTGTAGCAAGATGGATGGACCTAGAGATTGTCATATTGAGTGAAATAAGTCAGACAAAGAAAGACAAATATGGTATCAATTATATGTAGAATCTAAAAAATAAAAGGGAGTACAAATGACCTTAAATACAAAACAGAAGTAGAGGCATGGATGTAGAAAACAAATGCTTACTAGTGGGTAAAGAGGGTAGGAATAAACTGGAAGATTGGGATTGACATAGATACACTACTATATATAAAATAAATAACTAATAAGAACCTCCTGTATAGCATAGGGAACTCTACTCAATACTCTGTAATGGCCTGTATGGGAAAAGAATCTTTAGAAAGAGTAGGTATATGTATATGTATAACTGATTCACTTTCCCATACACCTGAAACTAAAACTACATTGTAAATCAACTATACCCCAATAGAAACTTTTTAAGTGAAAAAAAAAAAAAGACATAATGATTCCGACAATAAGTGGAAATAATAGAAAACCTGGGGCGGGGGGGGGGAAAGACAGTTCCACATGTATCAGATAGGGAAATGCTTCAAAAGTTTGATGATCCATTATTGTTGGGGACATTCTGATGTGCTGCTGGTGGGTGTACAAGTCAGGTGAGCCCCTTGGCAATGTCAAGAGAAGGTGCAGCTGCAGGGATGTGCACAGCCTACGTGTCATGAGTCCTCTCCTAGACAAAAGATATTTACATCTTACACAAAGTCTTCTCCTAGATGTAAGTTATTTACATATTACACAAAGTCTCCACATGCATGCAACAATAATGCACAGGAGAGCTCATTAGAGTAGTTTTTGTAGTAGCTAAAATTTGGAAACACTCAGTGTCTATCAATATGTAGATAAACTAGTTGGGTCCTTTCTTTAGAATGTTATTCAGCAGTTAAACAACTTAGATCCATATATATCCACATAAACAGTGAAACACAATATAGAATGGAAAGGCACACTGCAGGATAAAAGGTGCAGTGCATTTCCACCTGCGTAAGGCTAACACACAACACTACGTTACAATAATACACTCCATACACTACAATACACTGTGTCACATGGGCAGAGGCCTATGCAGCACCAGTATAGAATCCTGGACAGAAAGGATGTGCATATTCTGCCTTCTATTCCTAAACAGAAGTGGTTTAGGTACAGTGGCTACCTCTTAGGCCCAAGAGGGGATGAGAACTGGCCAGGCATAGGGAGGACTACAGCAAACCTGGGACGTCTTTGTTTTTATCGTAAAAAGAATAGATTTGAGTCAAATACGGCAAAAGCATTTGCGTTAGTGAAATCTAGATGACAGGTAGATTGATAACTGTCATATTATTCTCTGTTCTAATTTTTTATAACAAAAATAATATACTTCAATGAAAACTACTACAATTAGGAAATTGAGTAACCCCAGCCATGATTTCTGGAAGACACAGGAAAGACACAAAGTGCAAAGGGATTTCTTTCCCTTTCATGATCCAACACTTGACCTTCTACCCTCACTGTANACAAAAATAATATACTTCAATGAAAACTACTACAATTAGGAAATTGAGTAACCCCAGCCATGATTTCTGGAAGACACAGGAAAGACACAAAGTGCAAAGGGATTTCTTTCCCTTTCATGATCCAACACTTGACCTTCTACCCTCACTGTAGAAGCCTTGCAATGTGAATGCTCCAGTCTCTGTGTTTGGAATGACATGACATACATAAAGGTCCTAACATGGCATGTGACACAAGGCAAGCATGTTAATTTCCATCCCACTTGAAAGCTTTTCTGCAGCATTATATGGGGAATTTGAATAATAAATAGTGACTTGGTTGTCCTTCATGTTCCTAGTCACTTGGCACTTCAATTTACTATCTCACAGTTCTATAGGTCAGAAGTCCAGTGGGCTTGGCCATGGGTCACAGGAGGTCAGAATTAAGGTGTTTGTCTCTCTGGGGTCTAGGGGAGTAGGCACATTCAGGCTCATGCAGGCTGAGCTCAGCTGACAGGGTTCAGCTCCACATGGTTTGAGGACCAAGTCCTGTTTCCTTGCTGGTTTTCTGGCCAGGGTTGTTCTCAGCTCCTAGAGGCTGCCCACATTCCTTGGCTCACTGCCCCTTCATTTTCAAAGCCAGCAACAGTGGGGTGAGTCCCTCTCATGCTTTGTGTCTCTCCTGCCTCTTCTTACTGACTCTTCCTCCTCTACTTTTAATGGTCCATATGATTACATTGGGCCCACAGATAATCAAGGATAATTTTTCCATCTCAAGGTATGTAACCTTAATTACATCTGCCAAGCCCCTTTTTGCCATGTAACACATGCACAGGTTTGGGGGTTAGGATGTGGACATCTCTGGAGAGCCATTATGCTGCCCACCATACCACCTATTCAACTATTATGGGGCCATCAATAACAATGATTAAAATAGTAAGGCAGTGTTACAGATGACAAAATATAGGCCCGGTAAATCTTGGCTCCATGAAAAGAAGTCAAGGAGACTGACTTCAAAGACCATGCTCTTAACTACTATGCCNCTATTATGGGGCCATCAATAACAATGATTAAAATAGTAAGGCAGTGTTACAGATGACAAAATATAGGCCCGGTAAATCTTGGCTCCATGAAAAGAAGTCAAGGAGACTGACTTCAAAGACCATGCTCTTAACTACTATGCCACTGCAAAAGTGCGTGATCTACTCATTCTGGAATTTGTAGAGACAACAGATTGCTGTCTTAGCTCTGATTTTCATTGTGCCTTGCTAATGTTCTTATATTACTCTGAGGCCTCAGAATGGGCCTCAGAATGGGACCTAGAGAGATGGGGTTTGAAAGTCTTTTCCATTTAAAGAGAAAATCTGAATTCTTTTATTCACAAGATAATGATAAAGTCATGGAATTAGGGTCTTCAGTATGTCACTATACACATAGGATTGGACATAGAATCAAACATAAGCATGTTAATCATAGAAAATGCTCACAATGCAAAAAGTGAAAATAGCTGATAATAGACTAGGAATAAATTACTATTTATCGAGCCCCTGAAAATACCAAGCACTGCACCAGACACCTGGATACAAAGTGACTAAAACTCCCACCCCATCTTATAGAAGCTTACATTCTATGGGTTGCTGAGAGATTGACAATAAACAATATATTGTATTGAAAATAATATATATATTANGAAAATACCAAGCACTGCACCAGACACCTGGATACAAAGTGACTAAAACTCCCACCCCATCTTATAGAAGCTTACATTCTATGGGTTGCTGAGAGATTGACAATAAACAATATATTGTATTGAAAATAATATATATATTAACTATATCATATATATGAGTGTGTGTATACATGTATATATATATGGCATGTCAGAAGATGATAAGTGCTTTGGAAAAAAACAGAACAAGATAAGGAAGACCAGGAGTAGTACACGGGCAAGTTTCAGTTTTAAGTGGGAAGGTCAGGTAGGCTTCATCTAGAGAGTGCTATTTTAGCAAGGACTTATAGGAGGCAAAAGATCTGTCACACAGATATTAGGGGAAAGAATATTTCAGGCAAAAGGGATCTCCAGTGCAAAGACCCTAAGATAGGAGCATGCCTTGGGTGCTTGAGGAAGACCAAGAAGTCCAAGGTGTCTGCAGTAGAATTAAGAAGGAGAACACAGTAGGAGAAGAATCAGCAAGTAAAGAGGCCAAACGATGTGGCACCGTGGCTTTGACCCTGAGCAAGCCATTGGAGGACTGCCATCTGATTTGTTCCAAGTGGACTGGAGTGGCTGCTGTGTTGAGAGTAGACTATAGGGAGAAACCTGACCTGCCTCCTGAGAAATCTGTATGCAGGTCAAGAAGCAACAGTTAGAACTGGCCATGGAACAACAGACTGNCACAAAACTAGAACAAATAATTTCAAGATTTGTATGGAAATACAAAAAACCTCGAATAGCCAAAGCAGTCTTGAGAAAGAAGAATGGAACTGGAGGAATCAACTTGCCTGACTTCAGGCTCTACTACAAAGCCACAGTCATTAAGACAGTATGGTACTGGCACAAAGAACTTCTTTAAGAAAGATTTTTTCCAATTCTTAAAAAAAGGAAGGGCTCTATTTTTACCCTTTTATACATGTGCATTATGACTATTTTTTCTTTTTTCTATATTTATCAAAAGCATTATTTTTGCATTGTATTTTTTTCATCATCCTAATTATAACTAAATCTCTTAAAATGTACTTCATCTATCATTATAAAGAAATCAAATCAACTATCTAAAAAAACTCAATGTCCTTCTCATTGTTTAGAGTGGCTCTTTTCCTTTGTTGTCTTTTTTTGCCTCATTCTTTTGCAGCTTTTGATTAAACAATTCATTCTATCCACTTTTGGAAAATTTCTTGATCTGTAGTTTTTCTAATGGTTTAAGTTTCATTCCTCACTCTGTCTGTTCCTGTTTCTACCTACCCCTTCATATGCTTCTGCTCTGATATTGGTACTGTTCTCCAAAGCTCGAGACAGAGATCATTTTCTTTCTTTCTCGATAGAAGTCTATGCAGTGGGTTAGTGTTCTGAGATAATAGGTAATGGAAACGCTTTTCTATTCTAGGACCATTCTAAGAAACACTTCCTTCTAGGATTGCCACCTGCTGGCTTTTCTGGCTCTGTAGTCCTGTTATAAGGAGTCTGAAATCTCCATAACCTATTGCGATACCCTGTTATGCACTGTGGAAGCATTCATTCATTTCAATCAGTTTCTTGGTTTTATAGATTTTTGAGGTCTACACTAAGTGATGGAGGGATTTAGAGGCTTCAGAAACACCACTGACCGCAGAGCAGCACCGGAGCAGCAAGGAGAAGCTCCCAGTCTGGGAGATTGGGAGGGGGTGTCTCACTGTCAACCCATGCACACAAACACCCTCCATTATTCAGATTACAGTCTCCCTATGATCTTTGGGATATGAGAGCTTTAAGTAGAAATTATATTACTATGTAGAAGAATAAAGATGGATATACTTGTGGTAAAAATCAGCATGACTAGATCGAGACTTGTACCTTCTAAATGTGTTTCTAATGGTGTTTTTTTTTTGAAAAAAAATTATCTTTGCAGACAGAAGGCTTAAAATTGGATGCTTAGCTTTAGTCTCTCCCCCAGGTTGAGATGTAACTTTCCATGTTCTTATGGGACTCAGTGTCATTATGTCCAAAATGCTCATCTTCCTCACAGAGCTGTTCATCTTTCTGCACTAGGCACCCCATTTAGTGACAGCACTATCCTCAGAGTCCTCCTTGTTCACCCTGAAGTATTCTCTGCTACTCCATGTCACTCTGCATGGTTCACTGCTCACCCTGTCTTATATACTTCTTTAAAACTGTTTGAATTCACACCTTTTTAATAAATTTTCTCTTCTTTAGCCTAAGTCCTTCCCAAGACTATTGAAATCACCTCCTTACTCCTTATCATGCACTCTTCCTCTCCAGTTCTTCTAGGTATATTTGCAGAGAACTACTCCACAGACAAAGTGCGGTATGTCATTTAACTGTCTTCAACGGTTCCTCGTTTCCTCATGGACAAAAGTCCAGATTTCTAGAGATAACGTGCAATCTTCCACTATCTGGTGAAATCATCTAGTGGCTCCTTCCTCATAATTCCTTATCGAATCATATATTATACCAGAAATAGATTATGCAGTGTAAATTGAAATATTATAAATTTTTGTGTGTCTTGATTTTCTGTACAGTGTTCTCCCACCTCGGTATGATCTCATACTGGTTAGATATTTCACCCATCATCCACTAGTCGCTCAGTTCCAAAAATTATTTCTCTGCAACTTCCAGAGAATCTCAAAGCTCAAAGTAAACTCCTTTGTTCATGATTCCTAAACACTTTGTCTTTTTGCTCCAATAATTACTTAATCTGAGGGATATTACATTTGACCTTGAACAACACTGAAATTCGTTTAGTCTATCCTCCCTAAATGCAGTTTCTCCTATCTGAGATTCCTTGGCACCCCCAGATTCAACCAACCACAAACCCTGGAGTAGTGTAGTGTTTGCTACTGAAAAATATCTGTGTATAAATGGACACCTATAAGCGTCCCCAGTGGCTCAGTGGTAAAGAATCCGCCTGCAATGTAGGAGCCTCAGGAGATGCAAGTTTGATCCCTGCATTGGGAAGATCCCCTGGCAGAGGGCTTGGTATCCCACTCCAGTATTCTTACCTGGAAAATCCCACAGGTAGAGAAGCCTAGCAGGCAATAGTCCATGGGGTCGCAAAGAGTCAGAAACGACTAAAGAGAAGGAGCAGGTACACACCCATGAAAGTGAAAGTGAAGTCGCTCAGTCGTGTCCGACTCTTTGTGACCCCATGGACTGTAGCCCATCAGGCTCCTCCATCCATGGGATTTTCCAGGCAAGAGTGCTGGAGTGGGTTGCCATTTCCTTCTCCAGGGGATCTTCTCAACCTAGGAATCGAACCCCGGTCTCCTGCATTGCAGGCAGACGCTTTACCATCTGAGCCACCAAGGATGGACCCCTACAATTCAAACCTGTGCTGTTCAAGGGTTAATTGTATAGCATTGCTGAACTTTTCCTCCTATTTTCAAGGCAAGCTGTTGCAAGTGGAGGCTATGTCTCTTTACCTGTATAATCACCGTGTGCTAAGTTGCTCCAGTCTTGTCCAACTCTTTGGGACCCTGTGGACTATGGCCTGCCAGGCTCTTCTGACCATGGGATTCTCCAGGCAAGAATAGTGGAGTGGGTTGCCATGCCCTCCTCCAAGGCATCTTCCTGACCGGTGTCTTGTATGTCTCCTGCACTGGCAGGCAGGTTCTTTTACTATGAACTGCCACTTGAGAAGGCAATGGCACCCCACTCCAGTACTCTTGCCTGGAAAGTCCCATGGATGGAGGAGCCTGGTGGGCTGCAGTCCATGGTGTCACGAAGAGTTGGGCACAACTGAGCGACTTCCCTTTCACTTTTCACTTTCACGCATTGGAGAAGGAAATGGCAACCCACTCCAGTGTTCTTGCCTGGAGAATCCCAGGAACAGTAGAGCCTGGTGGCCTGCCATCTATGGGGTCGCACAGAGTTGGACATGACTGAAGCAACTTAGCAGCAGCAGCAGCCACTTGGGAAGCCCTCAGGGCCCAGTGTAACACTTCACACAAAGTAAATGCTAAATAAATCTTCATATTGATACAATCAAAACTTCAAATGTATTCAGGTCTCCCCCATTTACTCTACTTTTATGAAAATGAATCAATTACTGGAGAACAAACATAAAATTTACTCCAGCTTCCTTTCCTTTCTCACCACTTCTTGCAACATCTAAGTAAGTTTTTAATCTGATACACCATGACCATCTGCTTAAACACATTCCCTACTTTTAGCAGTGATATTCACAGACTCTCACTGGAAGATTCTCTGGGAATGTTTCTGCTATGAATCATCAACTCTAAGGAAGGTTGAAAAGTAAAATAATGCATTATAGTAAGATTTCTGTAACAATATATGAAATAAAATGTGCCGTAAAATTAACTAGACTCAGGCAGACTCTGGAAAACAACATCCCTATAAAAATTGATAGAATGATGTTGTTTTTCCTAAAAGACTTTATAGACATAATTCTTTACAGTGATCCAAATAACTAAGTCATTCAGAAATTTGAATCCTTGGTGCCATCCACAAACTCAGATTGAGACAGTCTCCAAGTGTATTGAAGAAGAAAAGAAACGTAAAATTTATGCTTAGGGGAAATAAAAGAAAATTAGGATTAGGGTTAGGGTTAGGATTAGGGTTGGGGAAAATTATAAGCTTTTATCTTTATGACTAATGTCTGTAGAAATCCATATAATGAATAGGAAAAAGAACTGGAATGTTTTTTCTAAAAATCATGTGACTGTTGAAATGGAAATTTAGTATTATTTCAGCAAATACATATTCATCTGTGAAACAGATCTTTATTGAGTTTTGAGTATCAACTTTGTAATACAAGGGAAGCATAACATCTAATCTCATTGGTCTTAGAGTTAATTGGAGGAATGAATACTTAGAAAATGCACACAACTGAATTACAGGTGGGATGAAGAAGAAGGACATAGTGGCCTGTAAAACAATTAATAGTGTTGACCTTTAAATCTTGTTGCCAGAGAATGCCTCAATTAAGACAAGGCATAGAAACTGCTTTCTAAGGGAAATGGACACAAAGAAGGATCTTCAGACAAGGAGAACAGCATGAGCTACTGTTCTCATGTCTGACATGCTTTGACTTTCTGAAGGAACCTGAAGCTGGTCACTGAGGCGGGCTACCATACTATTTAAGTGAAAGGAGCTCAGGTTGAAAGGCTGAAATGCTTCCCACAAAGCAGTTGTGTAAATCAAACAGCCTTACATCTCTGCCTTAAATGCCTTAATGGGTTCCTCATGCATTTCAAAAAATTCCAAAGTGCTCCCCATGACCTGGGTAGCCTCAAGTACTCTGGCTTCTGTTTGCCTTCTTGTGACAGACTCTCCCTTTCCCTTCTGTCCTTCCATTATGTTGTCCCTCTGCCATTTTCAAGAACCCTTTAGACCCACCTGCAGTTTATTTTTACTATACCTAGAGTTCTTTTTTTCCCCCCCCAACAACCCTTTAATGATCGATCACAGCCTTTTATTTATTTCCTTCCTATAATCCATGCCAGTCTATTGTCATTATAGAAGATGTCTATTCATCTTATAGAATGTAAACTCCAGGATTGTAAGAAACATATTTGTCTTCATCACTGTTCTCCAGCATCTGCACATGCCTAGCACATAGTAGATTAACATACAATAAATAGTTGTTAAAAAAATGAAGAAGTTAATATTTGAATGAAAGAAAGGACATTGGAGAAGCAGGGGTATTTAAATCATCAAAAAAAATGTAGATTTTTTTCCAAGTATAATGGAATTCAAAATCGGTTATAAAGAGGTGACAAATTATACTGCATATTGAATTCTCCAGGCATGTATATATGAGTGGGTAGTTATTCCCTTCTCCAGGGCATCTTCCCAACCCAGGAATCGAACCTGGTCTCGTACGTTGCAGGCAGAGTATTTACCATCTGAGTCACCAGGAAAACTTGACATATGTTTATCAATATATAGAGATTGATAGGAAAATTCTGAAGACTCCATGAGAGATGTTCAAAGTGGGACAATCATGGAATCAGGGGACACATTAGGAGACTACCGCAGTGCCCTAGGTCAGAAGGAGAAAAAGTCATAGGAGAGAGTGTTTGCGGTGAAAACGGAGTGAAATGGATCATATTGACACAGTGCTCACCTGGGTTGAAGTGTGGAGGCCAAGAAAGTGGGGCCAAGATGGTTCTAATACTGATTGGGCAGATGGATAGGTGCTAGTGTATTGAACTAAATTCAAAATGCAGTGGGAGAATGAGATTATCAGGAGTAAATAAAAGGATAAAATTTTGAATATTAAGTTTTGAAATGTCTGTCTTTGAGACCCTTATTGGAGGAGTTTGGGTCCGAAGGGTGGTAGAAAAATAAGGAAGTAGTTGATAACAGATGTGAAATCAGCAGAGGTGATGTTGATAAATAGCCTTTTCTAAATTCCCTTGATGATAAAAATTACCTGGAGTTTTTTATCAAATGTCCAAATTCCACTCTTCTTTCCTGCAGATTCTGAATTAGTAGCTTGGGTTAGACCTGGGTATTTGAACATTTAATAAATTCCCTCTAGTGATTCTTTTACTAGGGTAATTTGAGAAACAATGTAATAGAACATATTTTTATGGCAATAATCTTGCAGAAATAAAGAGCCTGCTTATGCAGGAGAGAGGGAAAGAGGCTGGATACACAGGGGATGGAGAAGAGAGAGAGAAAGGCATTTGCCTCTGACATTGGAAGCATACTTCCTCTCTCTCTTCTAATTACAGGAAAGAAGGACTCTCCTCTCTTGTAATTATAGGAAAGAAGAACACCAGTGTGTTTTTGTTTTGCTGCAGGAATTTCCCATCTGATGGCTTGTATTTTCTCAGTAAAGCATGTGGCAAGGGCATTACTGGAAAATTAAACAGGAAGAGGAATATGTGGAATCAGTTATGAAAAAGAATAAAATAATCATTGTCAAAAGTGGGAAAGAAAATTTTCTAATGAAAAATAAGATATCTTGACATTGTTGCATGGCAACATAAGGTTGTCATTAATAAATTCATAAAGGCATAATCTGCCTAGTTGTGCATTTTAATGTCAATAAGAAAACATAAGCACAATTTCTAAAATTTTTATACTGAATTAAGAAAAATATGTTCCCTAAAATTACATAGTTTGTGACAAAATTAATGGAATATATTAAAGTATTACATAATATATATTAGGATAAAAAATGTTCAGTTACTTTAATAAGAATGGAATAGTGACTTTAACAAAATTTGAATATGATAATATACAATGCCATAATATGATCTGATATTAAGATTAATTTCACATATAGAATTGGATTTTACTATCTAGATAATATTATATGAGCTAGTTTTTATATTTGTAGTGACCCTATGGAAATGGCTTGAATGCTCTTTTATGATATGGAAATAGTTGAAAAGGTATTCTTTTTTGCTATTGAGTAAAGTTTAAAAGAAATGGCTTCAGGGTATAAAATGAGGACCATATGGCTCAGGGAAAGGCAGGTTTATTATCTTGTTGGTTGTTAAACTGTCAGGTGGATTTCCAGTCTCATTCTGAAATTTAGGACAGAGATTTATCCTTGGAGGATAAGTTATCAGTAGTTTTACTTCTGGATATATATTAATAAATTCAATAGTATTGATCTCTTAAAAGTTATTTCTAACAAATAATCTATGACTCTTGTATACTTACATTAAGATTTTGATGCAAATTCTCTTTATTCATTTTATTCAAATGTAATGTAAAAGCTGGATCATATATGCTTGGTATAATTGTTTCCATTAAGGTAAAAAGTTACATACTCTAAGTGCATTAGCAAGCACTCTATCATAAAGTTGAAAGTCACAACTCTTAATACCTGTCAGTGAAAACAACAGATGTACACAAAAATAAGAAAATTCTTCCCTATAAGGTATTATATTAAATCTTTTATACATGAGTCACAGTAAATTATCATTAGGCAGTATGTATACATGTTAATTAATATTGTGGATTTTTGTGCACAGTAGGTGTGGTTCTTTTACTAAAACTCTATAATTTAAGAACATATTATCAAAATGTAGAACTGTTTTTCACTTATGTGTACAATGAGCATATAATTGACATTTCTCAAAACCATTAGGACAACTCAGTGATTCTCAGCTGGGAGGATTATGCATCAAGTCGGATGGACACTGTGCCCTCAGGGTTGCCTCATGGCTACAGTGTGTTGACATTTGTGTTGCTGTCCAGGAACACTGACATTATTATACTCTTAGTTTTATCCTTCACAGTATCTAACAAAGTAATTGGCACATAATATGGGTTAAACAAAGATTTGTTTAATCAAGGGAAAACTGCCTTCTGCTAGCCAGTGCAATAGCTTGGTGGCACTATTATTATTTTTGTAATTTTATTTTAAATGAGGATTAAATCAAGACTTCCCTAGAATTACCCAACACTCTACATACCCTTTGTTTGTTTCTTTGTTTATGTAACAGAGAAAGAATGTTTAAGTTTGTTTGTTTAAGTAACAGTGGAAAGAATCTATGTGTTCAGGGTTTCTATTGTGCAAATACTGAAGCCTGAATGTAAACATGCTTCTAGGTAAGATGCAAGTTAAAAAATATCAGAACTTTATCAGTGTCATTAAATAGAATGAGATTTCCTCCTGAAAGTTAAAAAACAGACAAACAAACATGTCTGTCTAATCTTGAGGAATGTGAGTGTCAATGTATGCAGTTGGGGGAGTGGAATAAAAAAATTAACACCTTGGAGATAAAAATACAGTCATCTCAGAGAGCAGGATGTAAAATCAAATGTGTCACCTTGCTGCCGCACTGGTGATGATCTTCAGACTGCCTGGGTTCCGGATAAGCTTGTCCAGAATGCTGACAATCTGCTCAAACTTGGGTCTGTTGTTTCTGTCTTTCTGCCAGCAGTCTAGCATCAGCTGATACAACGCAGCTGGGCAGTCCATGGGGGGTGGCAGTCGATAGCCTTCATCCACAGCTTTAATTACCTGTGTGAGATGCAAAGTTTCCGGGGACTTAAAGAGGTGGAATTTCTTTTATTATAATACTTCTTTTTGGGCAGGTCACACTTACACGTATATTTCAAAGTAAAGTGAAAGGTTTTCATTTTAAATTTCTTAAAAGGATAACAGCTTATTAAATAAATATTATTCATGTCTGAAAATGTTATATAAATAAGATCGAGACAGAGAAAGGAAAGAAAAGTTTGTACAGTAACTTTCTGGATAAAAATCAAAAGAAATGATCTACGATATGGGAAATTTAGAAAACTATAAATAAACTCTTATGTGGTAATACATATTTCTGTGAAAACTATGTATAAATGGATGAATGCAGGAAAAATACCACAGATTTTTAGTTATATCACAGTTCAAATGGTATCTCTCAAATCATAGTTCCTTTGTTAAAAGCCCATGGCTTGAACAATCAAGTGACTCTTAGTTAATCAGCATTTTTAAATCATGTAAAGTCATGATTTTCAAACATTACTCTGTATCAGAACCATCTGGAGAACTTACTGCTGCTGTCACTTCAGTCGTGTCTGACTCTGTGCGACCCCATAGACTGCAACCCACCAGGCTCCCCCATCCCTGGGATTCTCCAGGCAAGAACACTGGAGTGGGTTGCCATTTCTTTCTCCAATGCATGAAAGTGAAAAGTGAAAGCGAAGTTGCTCAGTCATGTCCGACTCTTAGCGACCCCATGGACTGCAGCCTACCAGGCTTCTCCACCCATGGGATTTTCCAGGCAAGAGTACTGGAATGGGGTGCCAGAGAACTTATTAATACACAAATAGCTAATCTTTGATTCAATAACTCTGGGGAAAGTCCTGAGAATTTGCATCCCTACACATTCCCAGACTTTGCTAAAGCTGCTGGTCCAGAAAGCACATTTTGAGATCCTCTGATACAAAAAAAATTTGGAAAACAGAGATGTGGAAAAGTGAGTCTGATTTTCCCAGTGTTATTATAAAACGTGGCTTGTTTGAAGAAGTTCAGAAAGGTTTTTATACCCAAATACATTAAAAGCAATTTTATATGTGGTGAGTTGGAAATGACTAAAAGCGTCTCAGCTTTCCTTCTTATGTGTCTTTGAGATCATGCTCAGTTTCTGGCTAAGCATAAAGAAAACTCTGTGTGCTGAATCCATATGCCAATAGCATCCTTGCACTAAGCATTAGCAAAGCATGACTTATAAAAACAAAAATCCTTTTGAAAAATCATATCACAGTTGTTATAGAAAGTTAAAGATTATTTTCTCTATATCGAGACTTCAATTTGTATAACTAACTTCATGTGCAAGTTTAATACATTATAAGAAACAACATGTTAGAGATTGGTTGTTTTGTCTGACTTTGGGAAATGCTGTATTTAAGTAAACAAAATGTTGGCACAGATGCATTAATTGAATCTACAAAGGATAGCAGAGTGTATCTTACTGTTACACTGAAACAATTTTGTAACAAAAATAATTCAAAAATTTCTTGATATCTATTGGCCATTTTGTCAGGCACTTATTTCATTACATTTTATTACAAATGTTTTCCTTTTGCCTCACTTCTAAACCCCTGCTTTAGGGAAAAATGTGAAGCTGTCAGAGCAACTCAATTAATATCTTTATAAGATTTGGAAACAATTTAGTTTCTTCTAAGTATTCTGTTTCAATGTCACAAACCGGGAGCCACCTGGTTTCATTATGCTCCACTTCCTTGCACAGCTTGATCTCTTAATCTGAACCCATAACTCATAGACTACAAATACTTACATCCTGATTGGACATCTCCCAGTATGGTCTCTCTCCATAGGACATCACCTCCCAGAGAACAATCCCGTAACTCCATACATCGCTGGCTGATGTGAATTTGCGGTAGGCAATGGCTTCTGGTGACGTCCACCGGATTGGGATCTTCCCTCCCTTGGAACGTAAAATCAGATATACATAAACAATCAATGACTAAAACATACTGTATACATTATCATCTGAAATCTGACTGAATTTGTTGGGGCATTTCTTTTATGAAATGGACTGTGGGTTTCTTTTGATATATCTTGATGTTCATCTATTCTAATATCAATGAGTGAGTGGCAAAGGGAAAAACATTTGACATGAATCCACCACAGGTGTACATACCCAACAGAGTATTGTAAAGTCAAATCAAAAAATAAATAAATTAATTAATTAAAAAAAAAAAAGAAAAACATTTGAAAATTGCTAAAATGCTGACATTTAAAAAAATCAGTTATGGCACATTTATCAGTCATCTGTAACAACAACATAAAGTAGATAGGATATATCATAAATTAGAATTAATTGAGGTAGATGTGTGTGCTTAGTTATCAATCATGTCCAACTTTTTGCAATCCCATGGACTGTAGCCTGTCTGGCTCCTCTGTCCATGGGGGTTCTCTAGGCAAGAATATTGGAGTGGGTTGCCATGTCCTCCCCCAGGGGATTTTCCCAACCCAGGGATCGAATCCAGGTCTATTAATTGAGGTATCTCAAATCAATGTTATTGATTTAATAGATTTATGCATGAACAAACAGTGCTAATGTTGATTTGTAAAGAATTTATATCACTTATTGACACACAATTTCTTGTAGGTATTTGTTAATTAAATACATTACAAATAAAATTATACATCTAAAAACACTTTAATATATTTATCAATCATCTTAGTTAATTTACTCAGTGCCTCCCTCTACCATTAGCCACTGAAGTACCCTCCATGTACAAGGTAGGCACCATATGAGCTAGAAAGATATAATGATTACAATCTGAGAATTTACTGTCTAGAGCAGATATTGCTTCTATGAGTTATGGGAGATATAAATGTATAACTCCCATGGAATTTGCTCTCAGTTTAATAAATACATTTAATAAAGATGTGCTGAGTAGTAACCATATGGGAAGTATTATGGTAGTCACTATGGGTGAGACAAGCATAAATAACACACTGGCCCTTCTGTTTGGGAAATATCAAGCAAATAGTAATGATAACTATTTGTTGTGAATAACTAAATGCAGGGAGAATTAAGTATCTAGTGCTTCACATCTGAAACTTTATAATAGAGTTGTCTTGGGGTCATGCTGATTAAAACAGAAATTCTGATTCAGTAGTTTCAGAGAGTAGGCAGGATCTGCAGGTGATTTGGGAGCTTTTTAGAAATCAGATCCTGCCTGCATTGAGAAAGAAGACAGTAGTGGAACGGCTGTGATGCAGAACATGGAGCCAAGTTTCTCACTAGAGAAACTGAGGCGATCACATATGAACTGAGCCTTGTAAATTGCACCAAATTTTATATAACCAGGAAAAAGGGACAGATTTTCCAAAGAATTCATATTATCAAAATATTATACTATATTCATCAAAGTGTGTTCTATTGACGTTTACCTCATAGGACTTTACTGTTTCTTAAGTAATGCTTGAGGGTGACAATATATTGCTTTGGAGAAATGAATTGGTGACTTGGGAGGTAAGTTATTAACTCTCATAATGCTTGAATTTCCTCATCTGTTATTTTGGAAACTAACCGTTCATAGCATCATTGTGAGGCTAAATGACAAATCTCAGTAAAATCTCTAGCATAGCTCCTGGCATTCAGTAAAGCCTCAAGAAACATTAGCTTAATACTACCATACTTTTAGAGAAATGGCATAAATCAAAGCACAGAGGAGGAAAATATATGTTCTGGAAAAACAGTTTCCAGGGTGGTAATACTACAGAAAATGTGGAGACATGTAATAGGAGAGGATGGCAAAAGGTTGAATTGGCTTGAATCACAGCAACATTGAGCAAGTGCTATCCTTGAGAGGAGAGTGGCATGTGTGATTGGGACTAGCTCAGTAAACTGCTTGACACTTTTCTTTGATATTTTCACACAAGAGGGCTGTTTAGAAAGAGTAGTGTCAGGAGGTCTTTGAAGGAGGTCAGGCTTACACGGGGTTTTGAAGGATGTATGCAACTGCAGAGAAGTGAGCACAACAAGGAGGACTGAGCACAGCCTTCTTGAGATGATTCCGGCCTCAGGGTTGTCCATGATTTATACCAGTACAGTAAAATCAAGTTGGAGAGATGGGGGCTGGACTATGAGAGCTTTGGGAGTTAGTGAGAAACACTATAGAGCTCAGCATGCATTGGAGTAAAGATGATCCAGAACCAGAAAGCAGAATAGAAAACACTATGGAGAAGTCCCTCCGCTGTTCCCCTGAAACTATCACAAAATTGTTTGCTAACTGACTACACTCCAATACAAAATAAAAAGTTTTAAAAAAAGGCTTATTTTCTTAGAAGTTGCCCCTTTATTTTCCATCTCATGTATACTCATTTATTCATTCTCATTTTTATAGTTTGTATTCTTTTCAACAAAAATGTAAAAGATCCTTTCTTATATTTAAATTTGGAGGGTTCCCCGCCCCCCCCTTCGGTCTAATATTGCCCTTCCTCTGCCAATACATTCAGTGCTAATAATAATAATAACATTTAAAAAAACAAATTAACTTACTTGCACCTGCCAAGACCAAGTTTCATTTTTAAGGATTCAAGATTTCAAATACTATCCCATCATTTTGATAAAAACAGAACTACACATGTGACATTTAACTGAATCTATTCAGGATGCCAAAAAGAACTAAAAGGCATACATTCTTTCTCTTTTAAAGAACTCTGAGAATTAACAGAAGTCAAACAAATTGTATTCATGGGGCAAAGAAAAGATAATACTTAAAAATCTCAGCTGAATGTCTTATCTTTGCTACAGACCCTTTACCATTTCCTTTCCTTTGCCCAGAACACTTTACTAGTAGCACAAAAATTGCACTAAAGAAAGAAAGCTTTCCATGTTGAAAACTTCGTATCTATTAAGAAAATATAAGGAACAGATATGTATCACCGTATTAAGATCTCTTGAAATAAAAATACAGACATAAAGAAAGAAAATCCAAACCAATAGATTGATGACAACATAAACAAGGTGTTTTAGACTGATTGGTTTTGCCCTGAAAATGAAATAATCATACATTCAAGATGCTCATCCTGCCCCTAGGCAGCCGTCACTGGATAAAGAAGAGAATGAAGTTGATTAAGGATTATTGATTAGCATTCAGGGATTTTTTGTCATTGGCAATAGATTTATAATATACATAAAGCAACAAATAAACTGTCTAATCTTTAATAGAGTACTCAATAATTGTTTTGCCTTTTCTTCCATTCCAATTCCCTTCAAATAGCACAGTTTTACAATTTGTTTAGAGAATTTAATAAATGAATATATGAAGGAAAGCTTATTGCCAACTATTAATACAAACTTTTCAAATTTATCATTTGTTTTTATTGTTCCTAAAAATACAACAGAGTAAGAAGAGTTTTATAAACTTTTTACTTTTTCCGTGATCAGTGAACAACTTGGCTAAGCCAACATATTCATAGTATACAATTAATTAGAAATCAAACTACAAGAGCAATTCTGAGCTCATATTATTGTAGAGTTTGAGGAAGGATGAGTGTCCTGTTCTTACAAACTTTTTAAATTGAACACTGTAGTTTCAAGTACTTTATAGTCAAGATTAGTAAAATAAATTTGAATAGTAGCTTTTATCCTATGAAAGTGTGTTTGTTGCTTGGTCATATCCAATTCTTTGTGATCCCATGTACAACAGCCTGCCAGGCTCCTCTGTCTGTGGATTCTCTAGGCAAGAATCCTGGACTGGGTAGCCCTTCTCTTCTCCAGAGAATCTTTCTGACCCAGGGATAGAACCCAGGTCTCCCTCATTGCAGGCAGATTCTTGACCATCTGAACCACTAGGCAAGGCCTCTTGTCCCATATATTGCCATAAATAAATTGGGACCAAACTATCATTTGAAATCATAAACCTATGAAAAGTTGAACAGGTTATAAAGCTAAAGATAATAAGCATAAGGCACATGAGTCTGTGCTCACTGCTGAGAGCAGCTATTTTATCTTGCAAATGTGCAAAACAGGCACTCAATAAATGCTCATTCACTTGCATTGAATACCCTTCTTCTTAAATACATGCTATTATTTTTTCTTGGGAATCTTTTGCTTTGCCTGTTTTTTAAGAACTCGAAGACTTCTTGTTTGAACAGCCTATTCAAATGTGAATTTATTGGTGGAACATTTTAGAACCTTCTAGGCAAAGATGGTGACTCCATTTTCTGTGATCCTTCTACTACTTAATTATCCTGACTAGACCAGGATATCTAAAGGAGTCACTGCCTTTTCTCCTTCCTCTCTGCATCCCCACAGCTTAAAACAAGAGTCTGACTTTTTAGCTCTCAGATTAGGATTAATTATTTTATGAATTTACAGTAGAAGATTTTACTGAAAGTCTATGATAATTTTAAGAGCCACTATGGAAAACAGCATGGAGATTCCTTAAAAAATTGCAAATAGAACTGCCTTATGACCCAGCAATCCCACTGCTGGGCATACACACTGAGGAAACCAGAATTGAAAGAGACACATGTACCCCAGTGTTCATTGCAGCACTGTTTATAATAGCCAGGACATGGAAACAACCTAGATGTCCATCAGCAGATGAATGGATAAGCAAGCAGTGGTACATATACACAATGGAGTATTACTCAGCCATTAAAAAGAATAAATTTGAATCAGTTCTAATGAGATGNGGCATACACACTGAGGAAACCAGAATTGAAAGAGACACATGTACCCCAGTGTTCATTGCAGCACTGTTTATAATAGCCAGGACATGGAAACAACCTAGGTGTCCATCAGCAGATGAATGGATAAGCAAGCTGTGGTACATATACACAATGGAGTATCACTCAGCCATTATAAATAATACATTTGAATCAGTTCTAATGAGATGGATGAAACTGGAGCCTATTATACAGAGTGAAGTAAGCCAGAAAGGAAAACACCAATATAGTATACTGACACATATATATGGAATTTAGAAAGATAATAATGATGACCCTGTATGTGAGCCTACAAAAGAGACACAGACATATAGAATGGACTTTTGGCCTCTGAGGGAGAGGGAGCGGGTGGGATGATTTGGAAGAATGGCATTGAAGCATGTATACTATCATGTAAGAAATGAGGCGCCGATCTATGTTAGAGGCAGGACGCAGGATGCTTGGGGCTGGTGCACGGGGATGATCCAGAGAGATGTTGTGGGGTGGGAGGTGGGAGGGGGATTCAGGATTGGGAGCTCGTGTACACCTGTGGTGGATTCATGTTGATGTATGGCAAAGCCAATAGACTATTGTAAAGTAAAATAAAGTAAAAAAAAAAAAAATTAAAAAAAAAAAAGAAAAGAAAGAAATGTGCATCCTAAAACAGTGGGCCAGAGTATCATGTCTACATGTGACAAATGACACACGGTCCATCTAAATAAAGATTTTCTTTTATGAAATCCAATTACATCAAAGCCATAGGCAGCTCCAGGTCTGTCCCACCTTGCTCCACAGCCAAAAGATATTGAAGACATGGATGCATGCCTTTGCTTATAGTGCACAGAGAAAACACATCATTCTCTAGTTGACTCTCTCAATGAGGTTCCTTCACTTGATGAAATAGTCAAGCATTTATGTTCTTTCTTTCCAAATTACATTCTCCAGAAAAGAAGTGGCAAGGGTGGACAGTGGACTTGCCTTCCCCTGATGGTAGACAGGGGCAAGTTTATGGAAGAGGAGGGCAAACATCAGGGTATTAACAGGAAAGAAAACAGAGAGGGGCAGCTGGCAGTAAGAGAGAACAGGAGTAAATTCAGTTCCCACTTGCCATGTGCTAAAAAGAGAAATAACCCACAGTTCCTGCCCTGCCCTGATGGGTTAGAACAGGTTCTCAACATCTTTAGTCAGTCAGTTCAGTTGCTCAGTCATGTCTGACTCTTTGAGACCCCACAGACTGCAGCATGCCAAGCTTCCCTGTCCATCACCAATTCCCAGAGCTTGCTCAACATCTTGAGTAATATCTATTAGATAGTGTAGGGTTGGCAGAAAAGTCCAATTGAGTTATGGAGAAACCTGAAGGTCTTTTTGGCCAAGCCTACATTTCACATGCCCACCACTCAAGTTATCAGTAAGGGTACTTCTGGACTATGATAAGATACTTTGCAAAAGATGTATAGTTCTGAACTCAAAATTTACACATTTCCCCTTTTCTTCACTGCCCTCTGTGAGGACATTGCTGCCAGCCCTCCCATCCTCACCTCTCACTTCCCCCAGAGCATAATACACTCATGGAGTTAGGTTGATACTGACCCATCCCCAGCTCTAGGACTTAAGCAAATCTGTTATCATTCTGTTTGGTATAGGAAAAGGAGTGTGACCTCTCTTTTTCTGGAGAGAAAACCAGGACTGGGGCATAATGGTTGGGGTGGAAGTGCCGGGGGAGAAAGACGAGTTCTTCCTTGACATGTGGTACACAGTGTGGATGTGGGACCTAGAACTGCTAATGTCATTTTGCCAACATGAGTGACATAAGCTTGAGATGAAGCCAGTAGAGCAAGAGCAATGCAGCCTAAAGGAGCTAGGGTCAGACACAAATATGCCAAAAGATCGTATAACATATATATATGTGTGTGTGTACATGTACATATTTTTATATATTAGTTACAGAAGCTAATACATTCCTTTTATTGTCATTTAACCCAGTGGCAACTGGATGTTGGGAACTTGGCACCAAAAGCACTGATACACATAACAAGTCTCTCAACACTGTGGCCAAGAACTTCCAGCATTGGAATAAGTTCAAACACAGTGCTAGTTTGATAAAGAAAACAATTATGTGCTCATAATAGCAACTATTATTATAATATTATATAGGTTATATCATGTCATATATAAACATACACTAAATGCCAAAGAATTGATGCTTTTGAACTGTGGTGTTGGAGAAGACTCTTGTGAGTCCCTTGGACTGCAAGGAGATCCAACCAATACATCCTAAAGGAGATCAGTCCTGATTATTCATTAGAAGGATTGATGCTGAAGCTGAAATTCCAATACTTTGGCCACCTGATGCAAACAGATGAGTCATTGGAAAAGACCTTCATGCTGGGAAAGATTGCAGGCAGGAGGAGAAGGGGACGACAGAGAATGAGATGGTTGGAGGTCATCACCGACTCAATGGACATGAATTTGAGCAAGCTCCAGGTGTTGCTAATGGACAGGGAAGCCTGGCATGCTGCAGTCCACGGGGTTACAAAGAGTCAGACATGACTGAGCAGCTGAACTGAACTGAAGCCCCTTACATACGAACCTTCTAGTTGCAAACTTTCAAAGACACAAACGTGGGACTTCCTGGTGGCACAGTGGATAAGAATCTGCCTGCCAATGCAGGGGACACAGTTTCAGTCCCTGGTTGGGGAGGATTTCACGTTCCATGAATCAGTGGAGCCTATGCACTACAACTACTGAGCCGAAGCTCTAGAGCCCGGGAGCCACCACTACTGAGCCTGTGTGCTGCAAATACTGAAGCTCAAATGCCCTAGAGTTGCACACCACAACTGCTAAGCCCACAGCTCATGTGGCGCAGCTACTGAAGCCTGTACACCTAGAGCCTGGGCTCTGCAACAAGAGAAGCCACTGCAACGATAAGCCCATGCGTCACAATGAAGAATAGCCCCTGCTCACTGCAATGAGAGAAGACTACGTACAGCAACAAAGACCCAGGGCAACCAAAATCAAGAATAACAAATAAATAAATAATATTTTTAAAAAACAATATAAAAATTCAAACATGTTTGCATGTCCAATCATGTAAGCTTAGGTGTTTGTAAGATAATTGTACTGTAAGGCTAGGGATGCTTTCTTTATTTTTTTTTTGTTTTTTTAAATGTATTGTGTGAAAAGTATTATAAACCAACTATAGTATAAGGGGCTTCCCTGGTGGCTCAGACAGTAAAGAATTTGCCCATGGTGCAGAAGATTCAGGTTTTTATCCCTGGGTTGGGAAGAACCCTTGGAGAAGGGAATGGCTACCCACTGCAGCAGTCTTGCCTGGAAAACCCCATGGACAGAGGAGTGACTTAGCACCAGAGATGTTAGACTATGGTCCATGGGGTCGCCAAGAGTCAAACACGACTGAGACTAACACTGTCACTGCCACAGGACAGTACTATATAGTTGATGGTGTTAGTTGGGTACCTGGGCTAACTGTTGGACTTACAAACAAATTGGATTTACAAACGCACTCTTGGAATGGAACTTGTTCATATGTATGGACTTTATTATATACAGATATGTAAGATTCAAAAGCAAATGACAGCATTGAGAAGGATGTCTTGGGATCGAGGTGATGATGGCAGTGGTAACAAGACAGAGAATGAACATGAAAACTCCAGACGAGGTAATACTTAATAATTGTTAATTGGCTCTAAAATATATAGAGTTACCAGAGAGGTCTTCCCATCATAAAGCTATACATAGTATGGGAGAGGTGTTGCTAGGAGAGAGAAAGTCCCCACAGATAAGAGATTGTAGATTCAGACAGGAAATACTAAAACATCTCTGGTGCTAAGTCACTTCAGTCGTGTCCAACTCTTTGTGACTCTAAGGACTGTAGCCCGCCAGTCTCCTCTGTCCATGGAATTCTCCAGGCAAGAATACTTCAGTGGGTTGCCATTTCCTCTTCCAGGGGATCTTCCCAACCCAGGGTTCGAACCCAAGTCTCTTCTATCTCATGCATTGGCAAGTAGGTTCTTTACCCCTAGGGCCACCTGAGAGGCCAAACATCTCTGGACTAACCAGCAAAACTGATGCTCAGTGTGGCTGACATACTGCAACCATCTTGGAGGCCCTGGGGTATTAACGCCACTAGTGTGTAGAGTAAACATTTGGTCATTAACAGAAAAACAAGTGTCTCAAAAACACAGGCAGCTAGTTTGCATGACTATGGTGTGTTTAAACTAGTATGCTAGAGGGTCCTCCTGAGAACACAGTACCTGAGGATCCATCAACTTAGTTGATTCAATAAGACATGCCACCTTTATTTAGTTGCATACTTTAACTACAATGTTCACATCCTTTAAGAAAAATCTTTTCCCCTCCCTCCATCTTAGTTCTCCTTTTATTTTTCCATTCCTCTTCCTTGTGTGTGGATGCTTGCCTTTATTAGTAGAGTTTCTCATTGATACTTGAGGTCATTTTGCTCTGGGGCCTCAGGATTGTGCAAGCTCAGCCTGCGTGGCTCGAGGCAGGTTCTTGAACTTGACTGCATTCAGGAAATTTTTAATATTTCCTGGAAATTGTTTGAGTCAGCTCAGAAATCAATGATAAGACATATCCTGTGAGCCTGTGTACAACATGTGGGCAGAGTAAAGATAAAGCAATTTTCCAGCTGTTAAAATCATGAGCAGAGGAGTCCCTTCAGCGAGTTCCCTTGTGTAGGATAGAAAGTTAAGGCAGGATGGAGTGGGCAGGACACTTGCATGATGCCTGGAAAATGAAGTGGGAGAGAAGACCATGTGGTTGTGGGAAGGCCTCTGAGCGCTGAGAGGACAGATCCCTGGAAAGAGGTAAGTCTACAGTCAGACCAGAAAGTCCCCCAGTTTTCATTTTTCCAAACACATCTTTGTTAGCATATAAGCTATGAGAAAAGAAAAGTGCACAGTGTGCTTAGAAAACTCAAGACAACAAACTGAGCTTTTCTGTCTCACAAATCCCATATTCTANACATGAAAACTCCAGACGAGGTAATACTTAATAATTGTTAATTGGCTCTAAAATATATAGAGTTACCAGAGAGGTCTTCCCATCATAAAGCTATACATAGTATGGGAGAGGTGTTGCTAGGAGAGAGAAAGTCCCCACAGATAAGAGATTGTAGATTCAGACAGGAAATACTAAAACATCTCTGGTGCTAAGTCACTTCAGTCGTGTCCAACTCTTTGTGACTCTAAGGACTGTAGCCCGCCAGTCTCCTCTGTCCATGGAATTCTCCAGGCAAGAATACTTCAGTGGGTTGCCATTTCCTCTTCCAGGGGATCTTCCCAACCCAGGGTTCGAACCCAAGTCTCTTCTATCTCATGCATTGGCAAGTAGGTTCTTTACCCCTAGGGCCACCTGAGAGGCCAAACATCTCTGGACTAACCAGCAAAACTGATGCTCAGTGTGGCTGACATACTGCAACCATCTTGGAGGCCCTGGGGTATTAACGCCACTAGTGTGTAGAGTAAACATTTGGTCATTAACAGAAAAACAAGTGTCTCAAAAACACAGGCAGCTAGTTTGCATGACTATGGTGTGTTTAAACTAGTATGCTAGAGGGTCCTCCTGAGAACACAGTACCTGAGGATCCATCAACTTAGTTGATTCAATAAGACATGCCACCTTTATTTAGTTGCATACTTTAACTACAATGTTCACATCCTTTAAGAAAAATCTTTTCCCCTCCCTCCATCTTAGTTCTCCTTTTATTTTTCCATTCCTCTTCCTTGTGTGTGGATGCTTGCCTTTATTAGTAGAGTTTCTCATTGATACTTGAGGTCATTTTGCTCTGGGGCCTCAGGATTGTGCAAGCTCAGCCTGCGTGGCTCGAGGCAGGTTCTTGAACTTGACTGCATTCAGGAAATTTTTAATATTTCCTGGAAATTGTTTGAGTCAGCTCAGAAATCAATGATAAGACATATCCTGTGAGCCTGTGTACAACATGTGGGCAGAGTAAAGATAAAGCAATTTTCCAGCTGTTAAAATCATGAGCAGAGGAGTCCCTTCAGCGAGTTCCCTTGTGTAGGATAGAAAGTTAAGGCAGGATGGAGTGGGCAGGACACTTGCATGATGCCTGGAAAATGAAGTGGGAGAGAAGACCATGTGGTTGTGGGAAGGCCTCTGAGCGCTGAGAGGACAGATCCCTGGAAAGAGGTAAGTCTACAGTCAGACCAGAAAGTCCCCCAGTTTTCATTTTTCCAAACACATCTTTGTTAGCATATAAGCTATGAGAAAAGAAAAGTGCACAGTGTGCTTAGAAAACTCAAGACAACAAACTGAGCTTTTCTGTCTCACAAATCCCATATTCTACCTTGCAGTTCTAAGCTGGAGATGAACAGTGTTACTCAATTCAGATAAGTGGCTGAGTAATGTTTTAGAAATAAAAGACATTTTCTGGTTCCAAGTGCTCAGATATCTTGGGTACAGGAGAAATCTAGAAATCTTGTCCCTCCACTTCACACAGAGCTTTATTAAGTCTCCCTGGGTTTGAGGACCCTCAGGGGATCAACTATGTTCTTTTCCCCCTTCCTCTCTCCTTCCCCCCACCCTCTTTTCTGCCATTCATTCAAATAGCTCAGGGAACACGGATCACTATCAGATACTATGATAGGTGCTGGGAATAAAAGGATGACTAGGCATGGTTTCTGTCCTAGAGGACAGCATTCCCTAGTTGAAGAGTCAAAATATGACTAGATAAGTTATAATATAGAAAGATGATTGTTATGAAGAACATGGAACAGTGGGAGTCTGAGCCTGCTGTGGGGTGCATTTCTAGCTAAGATAGGGTAGGGAGCAGCTCATCAAATACCTCCACAGAACCAGGCATCCAAGAGATCATCAGCTACCAGGAAGTTCTAATACCAAGAATAATATTTTAGCTGGCAGAGAAATACCCTCAGGGAGAGGTTTGAGGAGTTGGTGTTACAAAATTGCCAAAGTTCCTATTATAGACTGTTGATTGGAAAGGAAACTGGCACTGTTTTTTATTTGCCATTTTTTTTTCCTGAGGAGAGAAGTAATCTGGAAGTTTTTCTATCAAAATAAGAATGGGCATAAAAATATACATCTTTGACCCTGCAATTCTATTTCTAAGAAATATGCTCTCAGATACATTCTGAAGAATGTATGAGGATAAATGTATAAATAAGCTCACTAAAACATTGTTTGTAATAGTGAAGCTTATAAAAGACCTAACTAATTATAGAGGAATGGTTAAATAAATTATTAAATACTATGCAACACTTTAAAAGAATAATATAGAGATCTAAGTGGAAAGAACTTGTTCAGTACAAAAAGCATGATGCAGAATACTTTACAGAGTCTAATACCAAAGATGATTTTTAAAAACTCTCCACACATACACACACATTCTATTTTTCTATATATCTGTCTAGAAAGAAGCATAGAAAGATGTTCACAAGTTAATAGCAACTATTTCTAGGGAAGGGAATAAGGCTGAAAGTAGGGAAGAGGATGGGTGGAATGGATATTCATTTTTCCATTACCTATTGCTATGTCATTTGAATTATTTTTATACTGAGCATGCATCTGTAATCTATGTGTTACTCTTACTATAACATAAAAATGACATTTCAAATTCCAATGGCTTCAAAAATACCACTTTGGGCATAAGGCAGGAACAGAACCTCTAGTGAAGTGGTGAATGGTTGGCAAATTTCAGCTGCACAGAAGTGGCCTCTGACATTCTGCACATTCCCCAAAGGGAGAAGGCCTCAGACTTGCTCTTTCACAGTCAAACCTAGGACTCTAGGGAGTCAGCAAAGATTATATTAATGTGTGAAACCTCTGAGCTGAGCTTCTGGTTCTGTCCATGTGGTGCCATAGGGACAATCAGAAAAGTGGAAAGTTCAGTCAGTTGAACCAGCTGCTTCAACTATAAAACTGGGCCCATCCCTTCCCCATATGGATCAGTGACAGCATCAGTCAAACCAGTTATACTTGTTGGCATGCAGACAATAAGCCCAGTTATTAGATAGAAATGTTCCCTTTCCCACCAATAGCTACCACTTCTTGCACAGGCAGAACCAAAAGCATGCATGGCACTCTCTGGCTATTAAATTAAGTTGTTGGCTTACCCTTTGTTCAAAAAATTTTTGAAGCTGCTTCTTGGCAGGAGTGTGGAGGGGGCCCAAGGACTTCTCAGCATGAGATGAAAGCAATCCAGCTTGAAGCAGGCAGGGAGGCACGGAAGAAGAGAGTCAGCCAGAACTAGATCTGCACCCCGTCTGCTCTTGCAGGCTCTGTGACTGTAGGCAAGTTCCTCCACCTCTCTGGGCCTTTCTGTCCTCATCTGCAGAAGAGGAGCATATTTTGCCATTCAGTTGCTTTCTCTAAGAACTAAATACACCTTAGCAATATGCCAGCCACATCATCCCTGTGTTATTATAAGTGTACTGAAGTAAGACATTTGTGTTTGTTATTAAAGCATAATATCCTTGAAATTATCATCTAGTCTTCAGTTTTCATTCTCATTTGACTTTTTCAGTTCAGCAAAGGCCTCTTTTCTGGCTGGAGAAATGTCTTGGATTTCAGGTTCAAAGCAGTTTGGTTTTCGGGTGGGGTGGGCTCAGTATAGTCTGGGGCATCCTAGTTGGAGTCTGTTTCCTGCAGCTTGCCCATGTCTTCAAAATATCTGGTAAATACCAAAAGCAAATTTCACCGAGCTGGTAATTCCAGGGGAAACAGAATTTCAGACTGTTTACCAAGAAGACTCCCAGGTAGGCACTAAACTATTTGGTCTGATTTTTACCACTGGGGACAAGTTTCCTTTTGAGTTCTCCCAATTCTCCTGCTGCAGAAGCAAGAATCCTTCTGGGGTTAGAGCTCTGGCAGTTCTGTGGGCTTTGCAAGCACCACACATTTCTTGGTCCTCTCCAGAAGGCTGGAGTAAGAGGAGCAGTATAAAAAGTATATTCAGTTTTCTGTGTCTGGAAGCAGACCAACCCAAAGTATGGGGAACAGCAGACTGTATTAAAAGATCAGCTGAGAACACCACCTTTATACAGATAGAGGGAGAAAGGAACAATTTATGAATATGGCTGTACCCTTGCTGAGTTGAGATCCCCATCAGTTAGTACCTGGTCACATGGCTGGGGCAACCATCCAGATGGGCAGGAAAGTCATCTCACCCACCTGAGGGATGGATGAGGGGACAGAGGAAGGTCACCCCTCTGGTCCGCAGCAGAGCTTGGATTTTCATCTGTGCTGTTCAGCCCTCAAGTCTGAGCTCTGAACCTTTGGGATCATGGAAAGCCCGAGGGACCCTGTCACAGTGGTCTGATCAGTTGGTGACTTTGAGAAAGCAGTTAAACCTCTCTGCAGCCTCAGTTTCCCCATCAGTAAGAATGGGAATCAGAAGAAGCTCTCCCTCAGAAACCAGGGGTATGGATTCAGTGATTTAATATACCAAGAGATTATCAACAATGTCTGTATACAGTAAGTGCTCACATGTTGTTATGTATGGATGTGATGATTATTCCCCTTCATGGATCACAGCCTTTCCATGGTGAAGGGACTTGCCTAACTCAATGAAGCTACGAGCCATGCTGTGCAGGGCCACCCAAGATGGATGGGTCATAGTGAAGAGCTCTGACAAAATGGGGTCCACTGGAGGAGGAAATGGCAACCCACTCCAGCATTCTTGCCATTAGAGCCCCACCTGGAGAGCCCCCTAAACATTATGAAAAGGCAAAAAGATGTGACACTGAAAGATGAGCCCTTACAGGTGTTCAATATGCTACTGGGGAGAAGTGGAGGGCAGTTACTAACAGCTCCAGTAAGAAGGAAGTGGCTGGGCCAAAGTGGGAACAATGCTCAGCTGGGGATATGTCTGGTGGTGAAAATAAAGTCTGATGCTATAAAGAATAATGTTACATAGGAACCAGGAATGTTAGGTTCATGAATCCAGGTAAATTGGACACAGACAAGCAGGAGATGGCAAGATTGAACACTGACACTTTAGGAATCTGTGAACTAAAATGGACAGAAATGGGTGAATTTAATTCATATGACCAGTATATCTATTACTGTGGGCAAGAATCCCTTAGAAGAAATTAAGCAGTAGTCCTCATAGTCAACAAAGAGTCCAAAATGCAACAATTGGGTGCAACCTCTAAAATGACAGAATGATCTTAGTTCATTTCCAAGGGAAACCATTCAACATCACAGTAAAACAAGTCTATGCCCAACCATTGATCCCAAAGAACCTGAATTCAATGAGTTCTATGGAGATCTACAACACCTTTTAGAACTAACACCAGAAATAGACATTCTAGGGAAAAAGACGTCATAGGGAATTGGAATGCAAGATTAGAAAGTTAAGAGATACCTGGAATAACAGGCAAGTTTGGTCCTGGAATACAAATGAAGCAGGGCAAAAGCTAACAGAGTTTACTCAAGAGAACTCACTGGTAACAGCAAACATCCTCTTCCAACAACATAAGAGATGACTCTACATGTAGACATCATCAGATGGTCAATATCAAAATCAGACTGATTATGGAGAAGCTCTATACAGTCAGCAAAAACAAGACCTGGAGCTAACTGTGACTCAGATCATGAGCTCCTTACTTCAAAATTCAGGCTTAAATTGAAGAAAGTAGGGAAAAACACTAGGCCATTCAGATATGACCTAAATCAGATCCCTTATGATTAAACAGTGGAGGTAATAAATAAAATCAAAGGATTAGGTCTGGTAGAGAGGATGCCTAAAGAACTATGGACAGCGGTTCGTAACACTGCACAGGATACAGTGATCAAAACAATCCGAAAGAAAAAGAAATGAAAGAAGGCAAAGTGGTTGTCTGAGGAGACTTTACAAATAACTGAGGAAAGAAGAGAAATGAAAGTTAAGGGAGAAAGGGAAAGATATACTCAACTAAACAGTTTCAGAGAATAGCAAGGAGAGATAAGGCCTTCTTAAATGAACAATGCAAAGAAACAGAAGGAAAACAATAAAATGGGAAAGACTAGAGATCTCTTCAAGAAAAAATTTCATGCAGTGATGGGCATGATAAAGGATAGAAACAGTAAGGATCTAACAGAAGCAGAAGATATTAAGAAGAGATGGCAAGAATACACAATATATAGAATATAGAAAAACTATACAAAAAAGGTCTTAATGATGAGGATAACCAAGATGGTTTGGTGACTCACCTAGAGTCAGATATTCTGAAGTGTGAAGTCAAGTGGGCCTTAGGAAACATTACTTGAACAGAACTAGTGGAGGTGATGGAATTCCAGCTGAGGTATTTAAAATCCTAAAAAATTATGCTGTTAAAATGCTGCACTCAGAATGTCAGGATATTTGGAAAACTCATCAGTGGCCACAGGACTGATAAAGGTCAACTATTATCCCAATCCCAAAGAAAGGCAATCCAAAGAATGTTCAAACTACCACCCAATTGCACTCATCTCACATGCTAACAAAATAGTGTTCAAAATCCCGCAAGTTAGCCTTCAGCAGTATGTGAAAAGAGAACTTCCAGATGTACAAGCTGGGCTTCAAAGAGGCAGAGGAACCAGAGACCAAATTGCCAACATCTGTTGGATCATAGAAAAAGCAAGGGAATCGCAGACAAACATCTACTTCTTCATTGATTACGCTAAAGCCTTTAACTGTGTGGGTCACAAAAAACTGTGGAAAATTCCATAAAAGAGATGGAAGTACCAGACCGCATTACCTCTCTCCTGAGAAACTTGAATTTTAGTCAAGAAGCAACAGTTAAAATTGGACATGGGAACAAATGACTGGTTCAAAACTGGGAAAGGAGTACGGCAAGGCTGTATATGGTCTCCCCGCTTATTTAAATTATATGCAGAGTACATCACGTGAAATATTGAGCTAGATGAATCACAAGCTAGGATCAAGATTTCAAGGAGAAATGTCAACAACTTCAGATATGCAGATGATACTACTCTAAAATGGCAGAAAGAGAAGAGGAACAAAGAGCCTTTTGTTGAGGGTCAAAGAGGAGAGTGAAAAAGTTGGCTTGAAACTCAACATTGTAAAACTAAGATCATGGCATCTGGTCCTATTACTTCATGGCAAATATAGAGGGTTGGTAGGGGGAGTGGGGAGTGGAAGGAATGACATTTTATTTTCTTGGGCTCCAAAATAACTACGGATGGTGACTGCAGCCATGAAATTAAAAGACACCTGCTCCTTGGAAGGAAAGCTATGACAAACCTAGACAGTGTTTTATAAAGCAGAGACAAAAAATTTTACTGACAAAGGTCCATCTAGTCAAAGCCATGGTTTTTCCAGTAGTCATGTATGGATGTGAGAGTTAAGACCATAAAGTAAGCTGAACACTGAAGAATTGATGCTTTAGAAGTGTGGTGCTGGAGAAGACTCTTGAGAGTCCCAAGGACAGTAAGGAGATCAAACCAGTCAATCCTAAATCAACCCTGAATATTCATGGAAGGACTGATACTGAAACTGAAGTTCCAGTACATTGGCTACTTGATGGGAGGATACCTTGGATTCACTGGAAAAGACCTTGATGCTGGGAAAGATTGAAGGCAAAAGGAGAAGAGGGCAGCAGCGGATGAGATGGTTAGATAACATCACTGACTCAATGAACACGAATTTGAGCAAACTCTGGGAAACAATGGAGGACAGAGGAGCCTAGCATGCTGCAGTCCCAGATGTTAGGACTTTCTGGTGTTTTCAGCACAGTGATGACCTATGCTGCTCTCTGGACTGGACTGAGACTAACAGAACTTTCTAGGTAAAATATTTTTCTTATAGCAACCTCTATTAGTTATTCAGCAATATTTACTAGGTGCCTCATGATACTGAGTGCTTGCTGGTTGCCAGGTAGAGCAGGGAACATGATAGATGCCATGTTTGTTGTCAGGAAGCTCATGTTCTAGAAGTGAGGTGGGCATCAAATATGTGCTTAAAAGCATCATTATATGCACCATAGTAGGGATTAGCATGGGGGCTTCCCTGGTAGCTCTGCGGGTAAAGAATCCTGCAATGCAGAAGACCCCAGTTTGATTCCTGGGTCAGGAAGATTCCCTAGAGATGGGGTAGGCTACCCACTCCAGTATTCCTGGGCTTCCCTGGTGACTCAGATGGTAAAGAATCTGCCGGCAATGTGGGAGACCTGGATTCGATCCCTGGGTTGGGAAGATCCCCTGGAGGAGGACATGACAACCCACTCCAGTATCCTTTCCTGGAGAATCCCCATGAACAGAGGAACCAAATGGGCTACAGTCCATAGGGTTGCAAGGAATCAGACATGACTGAGCAACTAAACACAGCACAACACAGGCATTAGCATAATGAAGGAAAAGGCAAAGAATAATGACATAATGTGGGGGCACTGTGGTCAGAGAAAATTATATTTAAGCTGAGGCTTGACATTTGCAGAAAAGTTGGCCAGATAAATCAGGGTAGAACAGATTAATTGTTCATTCACTTATAACTATTTATTGAATACCTCTTGCCCGTCATTGTTCTAGAATATTAGGGAATGCTATTGAGCAAATGAGACCTAAATAGCTATGCTTATAGAGTTAAATTCTCAATTGTTCTGATTATCCATGGTGATGTAACCAACCACCTAAAAACTTAGTGGCTTAAGACAACCATTTATCTGACTCACAGTTGTTTGTGCCAGGAAACTGGGAAAGGCTTTGCAGGCTGGTTCATCTCCACATGGCATCACTGGGGCTTCATCACTCACATGATTAGATTTTGTCTTGGGTGGAGGATAAGTGATGCTGGCTGATGACTGGGAACTCTACTGGAGCTGCCTACTAGCCTGCCATATGGCATGGGCTTTACAGAGTGAGTATTTCAAGAGATCTGGGAAGAAGCATCAAGGCTTCTTTTTCTTTGTTCTCTTAAAAAAAAAAAAAGATACTGATTTATGCTTCAAGTCTTCTTATGATCTAGCCTCAGATGTCTCAAAATATTACTTCTGTCTCTGTCTATTGGTCAAGCAAATCACTAAGGCCAACCTAGATTCAAGATAAGGGGAAGTAGACTACATCTCTCCATAGGAGGAGGAATAAAGGATTTAGGTCATTGTTAGCCAACTATATAGAGAAGAATTGATATATTCTATTTTGAAGGTATCTAAGATCACAAGTGTGGGTAAAGCCTCTGACTCTGAGTTCAAAGCCAGGTGCAGATTACTGGAATTTGGGACTTTTAATGTTTATATTTTTTTAATTCACTTTGGCCAACAGCAAAGCAATGAACATAAATTGAACACCTCTGACATACACTTATATAGCAGGAGTCAGCAAAACAAATACAACCCTCTGCTTGTTTTTATAAATAAAGTTTTATTTGAACACAGCTATGCTCATTTGTTTATTTTTTGACTGTGGCTGCTTTTATACTGCAATGAGTAGTTGAAGACTTGAATGTTTGTGACAGAGACTGTCTGGCCCACAAAGCCTAAAACATTCACTATGTGGCTTTTTATAGAAAAAGTTTGCTGACCCTTGGTATCCAGCTTTCATTAATTAGATATTTATGAAGCACCAGTTACTGGACTAGGACTTTATATGCATTAAGTTGTTTGATCCTCATGCCAGTCCTTTGATAAAGGTATTACCCCTGTTTTATAGATAGAACGTTAAAATTCAAGGAGGTTAAATAACGTTTCCAAGATCACAACGACTTGTAGAACTGGGATTTGAATCCAGGTTGTCTGATGTTAGGGACCTGGCTCTTTTAGACTTTGGCAATAGATTTGCAGGATACCAGCCACTTAAACTCACAATTGCAGTAAGTGACAACTGCCGCTCACAAAGTATCCCTGCGGGCCTCTTTCAGGCCGTGACGAGGTGCTTGTTCTTTAGTCAGGGAGCAGTGGGAGACCAGGAGTGGTTTAGAGTAGTGGAGGACAACAGAGACCGGGAGCAAGGCCTTATACCCTAGGATGTCCCTGGGGCTCAAGCCTTATGGTCTGGGATCCAGATTTGTCCCCTGGATAATGCCTATGGGCCCCGCCATACTGGTGCTGCTTTCACAGGTTGCAAAGTTAGGGAGATAACAGCAGGAATGCAAAGACAGAGACGGATAAGAGAAACTTGAGAGGGGTGGTAGCCAAGATAGTGACTTATCAAAGCTGTCCATGACCTCATTTCTGATGTTGGTGAATGTGTTAGGTTACTTGGCAAGGAGAATTAAGGTTGCAGATGGAATGAACATTGCTAATCAGCCAGCATTACGATAGAGAGATAAAAATCTTGAATTATCTATGTGGGCCAAATGTAATCACAAGGGTCCTTTAGAATGAAGGAAGGAAGCGGAAGAGGAATCAGAGAGAGTTAAAGATGCTACACAGTTGAAGGAGCCTTTAGAGGTTGGAAAGGTCAAGGTAACAGATTCTTCCCTGGGGCCTCTAGAAGGAAAGCAGCTCTGCTGATACCTGGACTGTAGCCCAGTGAGATCCATTTCAAATTTCTGACCTTCAGGACTGTAAGACAACAAATTTATGTTGTTTTAAGCCACTTATTTTTCAATAATTTGTTATAACAGCAATAGAAAAGTAAGACCAGGTGCAGCCCACTGGGTCATCATATTGCAAACCCAAGCACTTCAATGGGGGCAGCACTTCAATGAGGGAGGTAGGCAAGAAGTCCTAACTAAATTAGAGGAGATGACCTTTGAGACAAAAATCCCATCAGTGAAGCAAAAAGCAAGGAGAGTGGCCTCATGCCAACATGTTTGGTGCATTCATAGCTCTTGCTGTTCACAATAACAGCAACATCCTTGACTATGACTGAGCACTTACTATGCACTAGGCATCTGCACACATCCCTATTCTGTATAACAGTTCATGACATAGGATTTGGGCTCTACTTTTCTATATGAAGAAAGACTCAGCCCAAGTGACCTACACAAGGTTACAGACGTAGTAAAGTGTTCTAAACTCAAATTTCACTCCATTATGCCACATTGTTAGAGCAACTCTACCACAAATTTGATTTACAGTTTCAAATTGTTTGGGGGAGAGGAAAGACAGAAGGTTATGTATCCTACAGGGGATAGTTATTACTTAACCCCTCTGCCTAAACCCTATCTAGAGCATAGGAGGCACTACAAGTATGGATTTTTCCCCCAATGAATGAAAGATTAAATAAAGGGCTGGATGGAAGGAAATTCCTAATGTAGGAAAATGGAATCCTAAGTTACAGTCAAAGAGCCTTAGAACTGGAAGTGACTTTAGAAATGATTTAGTACACTTTACTTTTGCAGATGGGAAAACTGGGTCCTAGTGAGCAGAAGAGTGATCTCATGAGTGAGTCAAAAAGTGCTCTGCCTAGAAGGGATGGTTTTGGATGAATATATATTTAAGAAGAGCAGGTTATTGGATTATAAACCAGAACTTCACATGTAACTGATTCCATTCCAGATATTCTAAGCTGAATTCTACAAGATAAAGGCTAATATGGGTCATTCTACTTTCTCACTTTCAGGACTAGTCCTCATCTACACAGTGGGAGAATGGGGGATGCCCAAGCAGACAAGAGAGAAGGCAAGAGAACACAGGGACTGACTTTTAAAGTTGATCCTTGTCTTCAGCCCTGAGTGAAGGCATTATCTGAACCTGGAAAACAGTTGTGTTTTCACCACAGTTCAACCATATTATACTTGTTTAAGCGTGTAAAACTGAGAAGGAGGTTACAGAAGCAGGTGGACAGGGGAGTAGGTGAAAGCAGTTTTTGTAAAAGGAGAAAGAGATCTGGAGTAGGAATGTCTTTTCCCTTCACGGAAGCTAAAACACCTGAGACTGGTGAGAATGTCGCTAGTAAGTGAATGCAAAGCTGCGTGAGCTCCAGAGAACATTGTGGGCTTTAGATCACGTCAGTCCTTTAGAGGCTAGAGGTAATAACATCAGAGATAGACTGGGCTATAAAACGATTGCGTAGCTTCACCTGTTATGTTGGGCAACATGTGAAGGTCAGTGTTTCAATCGGCTAGATAAAAAGTTCAAAGTTTTCTCTTTGTTCATTGTAAGGAAAAAGTAAATGACAATTAAAAGGCATGTTTTATAGACTATGGTTTAGGGTGGTAATAGTGAAGTGAAATTGCTCAGTTGTGTCCGACTCTTTGCGACCACATGGACTGTAGCCTATCAGGCTCCTCCGTCCATGGGATTTTCCAGGCAAGAGTGCTGGAGTGGATTGCCATTTCCTTCTCCAGGGGATCTTCCCGACCCAGGAAACAAACCCGGGTCTCCCGCATTGCAGGCAGACGCTTTACCATCTGAGCCACCAGGGAAGCCCAGGGTGGTAATAAGAGGCTCTTAATTTGAAGAACTGGTTCTCCACAAAATAGAAAAGATTTGATTTGATAGTATAATCAGATGCAGACAGACATGATTTTATTGTCAAAGGAAGACAGCACAGGTGTCACTAAGAACTTGAACTTCAAGTCAAGATGGACCGCCCTTTACTTTCTGGGGACATTGGCCTAAGTTGTTTCAGCTATGAAAAGATAGCAATAATAGTAACCTTTTCATAGGGCTTCCCTTCTACTCTCAGACAGCTTCCTGGGTGGCTCAGATGGTAAAGAATCTGCCTGCAATGCAGGAGACCTGGGTTCAATCCTTGGGTTGGGAAGATCCCCTGGAGAAGAAAATGGCAACGCACTCTAGTATTCTTGCCTAGGAAATCCCATGGACAGAGGAGCCTGGCGGGCTATAGTCCATGGGGTTGCAGAGAGTTGGACACGACTGAAGCGACTAACACCTTTTTAGGATTGTTTCTGTTTTTTAAACCTTTTAATTGCAGGATAATTGCTTTACAATTTTGTGTTGGTTTCTGCTGTACAACAATGTGAACCAGCTATAAGCATGCACATATCCCCTCCCTCTTGAGCCTCTCACCCACCGACCCCTTATCCCACTCCTCTAGGTCATCACGGAGCACTGAGCAGAGCTTCCTATGCTTTACTGCAGCTTTCCACTAGCTTCTGTTTTATACATGGCAGTGTATATATGTCAATGCTACTCCTTGAATTTTGTACACACCTTTCCTTCCTCTGCTGTGTCCATAAGTCCATCATCCATACAACTGTGGTGAGGATGAATTAACAAGGACTTCCCTGGTGGCTCAGATGGTAAAGTGTCTGTCTACAATGCGGGAGACCTGGGTTCGAGGCCTGGGTTGGGAAGATCTCCTGGAGAAGGAAATGGCAATCCACTCCAGTACTGTTGCCTGGAAAATCCCATGGACAGAGGAGCCTGGTACGCTACAGTCTGTGGGGTCGCAAAGAGTTGGACACCACTGAGCGACTTCACTTCACTTCAATATACATAGTGCATAGTACATGCTTGCTAAACACATGCTATTTGTATCCATTTCTAAACTCCTGGTCATGTTTTTCATCACTCTCAATACTTTAGTCAAGTATACATGCTTTCTCTGCCTTCCTGGTTGATCTTTTAAAATATTAGATAACATGTGCCCAGAGGAAGAGATGAAATTAACACTCATCCTCCAGCTTTGCAGCCAAATGAGTCCTGGAATAGAAATGGACAAAGGAGTCTGTGTGTGGCATGCACACCCAGCCACTTAGGGTTTGGGGAGGGATCTCTTGTCTGCTCACCCAGCAATCTCATGCTGAGGACTGGTGCCTCTCTCTGCCTTGTTGTTGTTGTTCAGTTACTCAGTCGTGTCTGACTCTGCAGCCTCATGGACTGTAGCACATCAAGCCCCACTGTAAACCCAGGGCCATTTTCCTGTTGTCTTCCTGTCATTCAGGCCTCTTATTTACTGAGACAAACACATATACCTTTTACATAGGCACCATGTGAGCAAGCCTTGGATCTTTCCTCATGTCGATTCCAAGTAAATGTGATTCGGTTCCTTGACTAAATACTGGTGGGTGATTTTTTTACAACTGTCTGGTGAGTAAAAGCAGGAAAGGTGCTCCATGGAGGCAGGCTGTGTTGACCCTAGGAAAAAAAAATTGAAAACCCAGCTTCCCTGGCAGTACTGTTCTGATGTGCTGACTGACGTGTTTGCTGATTAAATTCTTAACCCATACCTATTTGGGGCTTGCGTCAGTTTTGCGTCTTTGATCCTTAATTTTGCAGTGCTTTGGTTCCCAATTTATTGTTTTTTTTTGTTTTTCAGTAAACTGCATAAATGACTCATCAGCAGGAAATGTGGATAAATAGTCAACCTAACTGAAAATACAAATAAACATATTTCTTGTGTGGGGAGGATTAGCTTAAAGGGGAAAGAACCATGGGAGGACAGAGTGTAGTTCCCAGGGCAAAATCTATTTTCTGTGGAATTCTAGCCCCTTTCTCTGAGACAGAGATTGCAGAAGCTCAGCTGCTAAGGTAGAGAAGGCAATGGCACCCCACTCCAGTACTCTTGCCTGGAAAATCCCATGGACGGAGGAGCCTGGTGGGCTGCAGTCCAGGGGGT
>SJYV01042817.1:856949-872935 GCA_006410875.1 Neotragus pygmaeus | reverse complement strand
TGGGAAGATCTCCTGGAGAAGGAAATGGCAATCCACTCCAGTACTGTTGCCTGGAAAATCCCATGGACAGAGGAGCCTGGTACGCTACAGTCTGTGGGGTCGCAAAGAGTTGGACACCACTGAGCGACTTCACTTCACTTCAATATACATAGTGCATAGTACATGCTTGCTAAACACATGCTATTTGTATCCATTTCTAAACTCCTGGTCATGTTTTTCATCACTCTCAATACTTTAGTCAAGTATACATGCTTTCTCTGCCTTCCTGGTTGATCTTTTAAAATATTAGATAACATGTGCCCAGAGGAAGAGATGAAATTAACACTCATCCTCCAGCTTTGCAGCCAAATGAGTCCTGGAATAGAAATGGACAAAGGAGTCTGTGTGTGGCATGCACACCCAGCCACTTAGGGTTTGGGGAGGGATCTCTTGTCTGCTCACCCAGCAATCTCATGCTGAGGACTGGTGCCTCTCTCTGCCTTGTTGTTGTTGTTCAGTTACTCAGTCGTGTCTGACTCTGCAGCCTCATGGACTGTAGCACATCAAGCCCCACTGTAAACCCAGGGCCATTTTCCTGTTGTCTTCCTGTCATTCAGGCCTCTTATTTACTGAGACAAACACATATACCTTTTACATAGGCACCATGTGAGCAAGCCTTGGATCTTTCCTCATGTCGATTCCAAGTAAATGTGATTCGGTTCCTTGACTAAATACTGGTGGGTGATTTTTTTACAACTGTCTGGTGAGTAAAAGCAGGAAAGGTGCTCCATGGAGGCAGGCTGTGTTGACCCTAGGAAAAAAAAATTGAAAACCCAGCTTCCCTGGCAGTACTGTTCTGATGTGCTGACTGACGTGTTTGCTGATTAAATTCTTAACCCATACCTATTTGGGGCTTGCGTCAGTTTTGCGTCTTTGATCCTTAATTTTGCAGTGCTTTGGTTCCCAATTTATTGTTTTTTTTTGTTTTTCAGTAAACTGCATAAATGACTCATCAGCAGGAAATGTGGATAAATAGTCAACCTAACTGAAAATACAAATAAACATATTTCTTGTGTGGGGAGGATTAGCTTAAAGGGGAAAGAACCATGGGAGGACAGAGTGTAGTTCCCAGGTCAAAATCTATTTTCTGTGGAATTCTAGCCCCTTTCTCTGAGACAGAGATTGCAGAAGCTCAGCTGCTAAGGTAGAGAAGGCAATGGCACCCCACTCCAGTACTCTTGCCTGGAAAATCCCATGGACGGAGGAGCCTGGTGGGCTGCAGTCCAGGGGGTAACTAAGAGTCAGACATGACTGAGTGACTTCACATTCACTTTTCACTTTCATGCATTGGAGAAGGAAATGGCAACCCACTCCAGTGTTCTTGCCTGGAGAATCCCAGGGATGGGGGAGCCTGATGGGCTGCTGTCTCTGGGGTTGCACAGAGTCGGATATGACTGAAGTGACTTAGGAGCAGCAGCAGCAGCTGCTAAGGGGACATCTATCCATATGGGGAATTTGGGATTATTGGTTTCAAACTGGCTGTCTCTTCATCAGGAACTTAAGTGGTTTTCGAAGACTTTTCTGATAAGCATGTGAAGGTGTGTGTGCACGCATGTTCACCCACATGTTCCTGCTCTAATCCTTATAAATGATCATCCTGGTCACTCACATGACTAATAATATGACCTCATATAAACAGAAGTCTAATTCTATTTATTTTTTTGGCAAGTCGTGCAGCTTGAGGGATCTTAGTTCCCTGACCAGGGATCAATCTCAGGCCCTTGGCAGTGAAAGCACAACTCCTCACCACTGGACCACCAGGGAATTCTCAGAATGGAGGTATAATTCTATCAGTCACTAAATATACAATGACACCGAGCACTATAAAGCATACCATGAAAGGACTGAATGAGGAATAGGAGGTAGATCAGATTGTTCCCATACGGGCATGGTCTTTGGGGACATAAATACAGTTTCTTGATTATAATGTCCACATGCCCTTTGATTCCAAAATCTTCTGAATTTCCATGTAAACAACTGTGTCAGCATGGCAATCACAGGGAGAAGTTACGGGAACCTGTGTTGTATCTTTTGACAGCGATGAAAGAGGCAAAGAAGCGGTGGTGATGAAAGTGTTGCATCAGAAGTGCCTTTCCATATTTCATGTCTGGAGCAAAGCCAAGTTGCAAAGTTCGGGAGGCCCCCTGAGCCCGCTGGAGAGACTTGACTTGATGACTCATGAGAGGTAGAAATATTTCTCTTCCTTTGTTCAGGCCTGACCATCAACTCCCTCTGCTCTCCCACCATTGCCTCCTGTGAGTCCCTGAGGTGGGTATTTCCCCCATCTTTCCCATCTGTGATGTGCCTGACAGTTTGCTGGCACACCATACTGGCAGTGATGGGATCACTCCCAGGAAGTTTCTCTCCATTATGACTTTTTCTGTTTAATATAGAAAATGCAAACCTCCAATTAATTTTCTGATACTGGAGACCTAGCAACTTGGCAAATGCAAAATAAAATTCAAGGCAATGTGTTATCTAGTCACAATGAAATGGAAATGCTTGTGTTGTGTTTTAAAGGAGTGATTAATACTAAAGTTAAAAAATGTTAAATTTAGTTAAAAGGATAAAGGATTATAATTATGGGCACCATCACTTCATAATAATGTAACAAAAATTGGCAAAAGGCAGAGGGGAATTCAAGACTCTTCCTACAAAACCCCAAATAACTTTATCAAATGCTGAAGTATCAGGATGTAGTGTCTAGACACCGGCTACATTCAATTAAGTTGCAGGGGAAAGCCAAAATAGACTCTTCTTCCTCTGACTCTGGGAATTCTGATTCAGGAGGAGAATGGAGAGATATAGAAACACTTTCGGGATAGCCATTTTGGCAGATCTTGTAAGCAAACCACTTAGTGATATATGGCATGAAAATTCATCTTGGTTATGAGCTTAAAGTATTCCCTCATATTGATACTGCCTTCAATATCTTTCCAATTTTACTCGATTCTAATTTCTGGTTTTGAGAGGCTACTACTACTCCTAATAATGACAGTTGCTAATACTGGTTTAGTGCTGACTATCCCCTTGTAGTTCTAAACACAGTTCTAAGTGATATGCAGGTATTATCTCATTCAGTCCTCATAATACATTCATGAGATGGATGTGCATATTATCCGCACTTGACAAGTGTGAAAATGGAGGCACTGAGAGATGCTGAGACCTATCTAAGGTTATGCATCTGGTGGGAGCAGGGGATGAGAAGGATTTGATCAGAGAAGCACTTTCTCTGGCCATGGGACACATACACACAAAGAGCTGAGACAAGGGCTCCGGAGCTTCCCTTCATTCTGAACTGCTTGTATGGATGGCCTCTCCCTGTTCGTAGCATCCTGGTGTTTTTTCTCTATCAGCTCTCACAACAGTCATTAATAAGAAGCTATTTGTTTAGTTTCTCTCTCCTTTCCCTAGTTATAAGCTTCTTGAGAGCAGAGACTGCAGGTCTTATTGAATCCTCAGGCCCCGCAGTGACTCAAACTTAGCAGATATAAAATAAAAATTTGCTGAGTCAATGAATTCTCTTCTATGGAGATGTATGATGTTTGGGAAACATTTGTCCACACACCCCTAAAAAGTCAGGACCTTCATGCCTTTCCAAGACATACTTTTAACCTCAAAATGAATAGCCCTTTAATATTATTTTTAAAAGTAAAAATTTGGAATAAAACTCTTCATGGGCCATAGGTAAGGATGAATTTTCTCTTTGCAACAACCAATGTCACAGTATGTATATGTTTTTCATTTAATTAAAAGTGGCAAGGTTAATGAAGTAGTCAAGATTTCAGAGATCTGAGCCAGATGCCCCTGGTCTTACTTAATCATCTGCAAGACAGTAGGCATGTTATGAATGCCCTGTGCCTCCATTTCCCTGCCTATAAAATGGGAACAATAAAAGAGCCTATCTTAATAAGGATGGTTGTGAGAAATGAATGAGTTAATGTATGCATAAGTGATGCCTGGCACATATTAGTTGTTATGTAAACAGTAACTACTATTCCCAATGTGTTACTATTTTATGGTATTACATTTATTTTCCTACCATCTTTATTAAGCTAGTTTATCATCACTGAACATTATTTTTGTTACTTTAGTATTTCATATTTTCTGGACTTTTATTACACTTTTTTTCAATGATTTGCTTATATATTCAGTCTTTTAGCATTTTTTTTTTTTTTTAGTATTTATCATGTGCCAGGAACATAAGAACATTTGAATTACTTCTTTTGAGCACATTAAAAAAAATCATCAGCCTACCTTAGTTGAAAATTTTTTCCTTTTCTCTGTAATTACAGACATATTTAGTGGTCTGTCTCACTGGCAGAGAACCTCACCAACATTTCTGCCAGAAACTATTTCCTAGGAAATTTTAATTTCTTTCTTAGTACTCAGAAAATTTATATGTAGGTGCCTACACATTGAAAAAGGAATCAATTTTGTCCTTCTTTCATTTCTTTCTCTTTCCTCTACAATATCTTTATTGAGTATATGCTAACTTCCATCCACTTGGCCGGGTCACTTGGCAGCTACAGATGTGCAAAGTCTCCCCTCTTTGTGAAGGACACTGGGAAGAAAGCTGTCCAACAGAAAACACACAAATACATCTGTGACTCCATATTATTGTGTTATAAAGAAAAAATTTAAATGTTATGAGAGAATAATAATGGATGGCTGGATTTAGAATGAGTGGGTCAGCAACAGACCCCTGAGGAAGTGACATTCAAGATGAAGAAAGGATGTTTTATAAATAAGTTCATTTGTATCTTTTTTAAGATTCTGCATCTAAGTGATATCACATGATATTTGTCTTTCTCTGTCTGACTTACTTCACATGGCATGATAATCTCCAGGATACAAATGAACTTGTTTACAAAACAGAAATGACTCACAGACATAGAAAACAAACTTGTTGTTACCAGTGGGGAAGAGTTGGTGGGAGGGAGGGATAGATTGGGAGTTTGGGATTGACACCTGCACATTACCATATTTAAAATATGGTTATGGTAGGTCCAACCAGGACCTACTGTATAGGACAAGAAACTCTGCTCAATATTCTGTAATTACCTAAGTGGGAGAGTAATCTGAAAAATAATACACACACACACACACACACACATATATATATATAGGGCTTCCCTGGTGGCTCAGGCATAAAGATTCTGCCTGCAACGCAGAGGACCCAGGATCAATCCCTGGGTCGGGAAGATCCCCTGGAGAAGGGCATGGCAACTTACTCCAGTATTCTTGCCTGGAGAATCCCATGGACAGAGGAGCCTGATAGGCTACAGTCCATGGGGGTCACAAACAGTTGGACATGCCTGAGCAACTAATACTTTCACTTTCATATTTAAGTCAATTACTTTGCTGTACACCTGAAACTAACACATCTATAATCAGTTACATGGAGCTATAAAAAAAAAAAAGAAAAAAAAAAGAATGGGTGAAGGGCTTTCAGGGCAGAGGGAAGGGACTGGACTGTGTGAGGAGCCTGGGGCAGAAGAACCCACACAGCTGCTGCAGGGCCTGAAGGGAGACCCTGGTAGAGAAGAGACACAATGGGGTGGGTGAGGGGTTCCACTGGCAAGGCAGGCTGGTTCAGGGTTGTGTGCTTCATGGTCAGGTGCAAGTACTGGCTTTGAAGGGTTGTAAGCAGTGGAGTTCCGCATATGGGTTTACTTTTGAGAAAGATCATCCTGTGCTCTGGGATCCTTTGGGATCTTAGCAGGTCTGGGGAGGTGCCAAGATGGGGACTCACCGTCGCTTGATTGGATCAGTGAAAATCATCCAAAGTTCTGGTGATGCCAAAGCCTGATATTCTCGCTACTGAGACCACTAACAACTTTAGAAGATGGATGCTAGCCTAGTGACCTCCACCATGGGGTGACACACTGTGGAAAGTTCAGGAAACAGTGCACTGTAGGGTGGCAGGGAAATATTAGGAGTTCTAGTTTTAAAAAGAGCAAATAAATACAAAAGTTAAAAATTGCATTTTCAAATTAGCCATTTCTTTGTATATTTTGTAATGTACAAAATATACATTACAAAATATACATAAACATTTATACATATGTGTGTGTGTATATATATACACACACACATATATATGTAATTTGTAAACATACATATACAAATATGGGATGTTACTAAGAAGGCTTTAACTGATTGGGTGGCCTTTCCTCTTATGCAGCAAATCTGTTATCTCTGTTAAAGGTTAGTCTGGCTCAATCCATGAATTATTATTCTAGAATTTTTATTGAGATTTGGGGAAAACTTAGGTCACCTTTTACACCAATAAATGAAAACAAATAAAATCAACAAATTAAAACTGAAGTTCTGCTCATTTCTTAAGCTCAGCCTTTCCAAAGCCTAGGACAGTGCCTGATACACAGTAGGTGTCTGATGCTTGCTGAATGAATTCATGGATAAAGGAGGAACAATTTTTTAAAAAATAAAAGTAAAAATTAATTCTGTGACCTGAAGTGTACCTATGTGCTGAGCTGTGCTTAGTTGCTTCAGTCATGTCTGATTCTTTGCAACCCCATGGACCGTAGTCCACCAGGCTTCTCTGTCCATGGGATTTCCCAGGCAAGAATCCTGGAGAGGATTTCCATGGCCTCCTCCAGGGGATCTTCTCAACCCAGGAATTGAACCCAGGTCTCCTGCACTGCACATGGATCTTTTGCCATCTGAGCCACCAGAATGATCTTAAGTTGCTTAAATGCACTAATAAATGGACCTGTTACACTTTCACTTGATTGTATACAAACATTCCAGACATTTATCTTGCTTTTCTGTATGACTCCCCAGTTTCTTTGTGGAACTCACTGTTTCAACCTGCACCCTTGCCGTGACTTCGCTGCATCCCGGCTTGGACAGTTTCCGGAAGCTGGTTGGCTCCCCTGCTTGCAGATCCTCAGCTGTGAGTAGTTCTTAATTTGATTCCCTCCCATCCTCAACTGGCTTTCCCTCCTTGGGGCCATTTACAATAAACTCCTGGTTCTGGCAGCAGAAGCCAAAGTGAAATGTAAATCCCATCTCAAATGGATCTATTTTCCCCAACTAGTCTGGGTATTGATTTAGACTCTATCTCCAAGTGATGACTACCGAAGCATGACAAGATAAAAAGCACAGGGTTTTTTTTTAATCTCTGTACATTCCTAGCAGCAGCTCAGTTTCTGGGATGAGCAGGGAAGCTCAGAAAAGTGTCTGCATTGGCTCCTGGTGGCCACAGCTGCTGGACTAAAGCAGAGCTTGCAAAATACAGATGGCTCTGGGGGCTAGCAGTTAACGTCAATGACGAGTAGGCTTCCAGAGAAGTGGAAGAAAGAGAATTTAGGCAGTGTTCGGACAGAACAGCTGCTCTTCAATTCTAGCCTAAAGCTCTCATGCAAAAATATTTTTATATGAAATACTGATTTTTAAATGTTGATAATTCAGTTTTAAAGATCCTACTGTCTCAGCTGAAGAAAACATAGCTGAGGGCCTGAATCAACCCTGGAGCCACCTTTGCAACTTCTGGTTAGAGCTATTTTCTTCCACAATCTCTCCAGTTCCTTCTTGGCCTGGTGTCATGTTTGTTTTGTATCTTTCCTTCCTGACATGTAAATAGCCTTAAATTAGTTCAGATTTTTTTCTTCATTCCTCAAGGAAAGCAAACAACAGAGATTTTTAAAATAAATAAATAAATAAATATATATATATATTCCTTGGAATTTAAAAACTAAAAACACCCACATATCATTCTCTTATGAAGGGTCAACAGCTGCCTGGAGCAGAATTTGGAGCAAAGGAAGAGAAGATTAGAATAAAGCTTGGAGTAAGAGCTGGATGATCTGCTTTCCCTTTTTAGAACCTTACCTGAAACCCATGCTGATCTTTTGTTCGCTGGAAATGCCCTTCCTGCCTTCCTCTTTCAAAGGATCTCTCTTCTGGCTGAACCGAGGGCTGGAGAACGTTGCATCCAGGTTTGGAAGAACTTTAAGTTCTCCAGTCCTGTGTGGTGGATGTGGGTGGCTTTTGCTCAATGACAACTTCATTTTCTTGTGGGAGAACCGTCCTCCCTACTGTGATACAGGGGTTGTATCTATCCACATGCCTTTCCCTCCTCTTCCTGGGGACCTGCTATTGGGTTCCCAAGGGAGACTGTTAGCAGCATGACAAGGCACACTAACAAGCTGACACCAAAAGAAAAAAAAAAAAAAAAGAGCCCACTGGCTGGACAGGCAGAGCTAACTGATGACCACCATACGCAACACTGGGTAATGCCAATTTAGGGAAAAGGGTGTTTCCCAGAGAAGTCCTTGCCTAGTTCTCTCATGCTTTGGGAGAGGAAGTGGAAGCTTGGAGATGATGGGTGACCAGTGTGAAGCACAAGAAATGGGACCTGCAGTTTGTTATCTGCTTCTGATACAACTTCGGAGATTTGAGCATTAGTGGTTTGTCGGTCCTCTGCCTCAGTTGCCTTATCTGCAAAATGATCACAATGGTTTCTGACTCAAATAAATTTTCTGAGAACAAATGAGGTCTTATCAAAGTACACTGTGCCTTGAAAGTACAGAAGTGACTAGTAAACAGATTTCTATGGAGGGTTCACATCCGGTAAAATTAAGTAACACAAAGTCTTGAAGAAAAGGTTTCTTCTTCCATCCCAAATTATCTCAGGGGCTGGAGGACCCTAGTCATACTAATTCTTGACCAAATCAGATAGCTCTGGAGAAGTTTCTAGTTGTTGATTTCTACCACTGTGAAGTGGCATAGTGTGGTTCCTAAGAGTGGGCTGATGGACCCAGATTCTAATTCTGGGTTTGTCACTTTCTCCTTTGACCTGGGCAAGTAACTGCAACTCTCTGTGTTATCAGTTCTCATCTGTAAAGGGAATGAATGATGGTAGCTACCGCAATAGTGGTGAAGATGGAAGGTGATCAGGAAAGGAAATGCTTAGGAGGCTAGCTGGCACACATGCAGCTCTCAGTAAATGCTAGCCAGTGAACTTGCTGATGAAGTCTTAGTGCTAGCAGTAATGGTTCTGTTACTAACTGGGTGAGACCTTGGCTACATACTGATTTTTAGGGAGTGTATGGGAGGACCAAGAGTGTGTACATTACAGATAAGCTGGCTCAAGTGCTCCTCTGCCCTTCCCCTCACTACCCCAGGCAAGTCGTCCAAGGTCAATTGTTAGAGGCAGCAGGGTCACCCAGCCTTGTGCTCTGGTTATACAGAGAAAATGCCTTCTTTTACAGTAAATGGAAGGATCATGGAGGGAAAGCGAAGGGAAATGAGGCAGGATTGGCCTGATGGTGGTGGTTTTTCTGTCAACTGGCTTCGGTGTCACCCTAGCATAATGGTTTCTTAGAGTTCTTTTCCAAATACGTAGGGTGCGTATGCCTCCCTGTCATAATTTCCCATGCTTTCTTCCTAGCTCCCATCACAAAATTAAATGTTTACTTGTATAGTTAATTGTTAACCATGTCTCCCCCACCAAACTATGAGTTCTACGAAATCAGAGACTATTTCTGTCTCATTCACCACTGAACTCTTATCACCCGTCTTTGCATATAGTACGCTCTCAATAAATATTTGCAGAGTAAATGAAAACATGAATCTTTCACGAGCTTCCTGCTTCCTTTTGTATCTGAGAACATGAGTCAGGATTAAGTTTGAGATGAAACTGCCCAAACTGATCAGGTAGCCCTTGCTGGAATCTTCGTTTCTCTTCCAGAAGAAATTTCTACATGAGGTGGAGACGGAACACACAGCGACCCTTCCCACTGGGAGTAACACGGCCTTGCTCCACCTGGGTTAACACATACACATGGGCTTTGACTATGTCAGCCATGTCAGGTAAGGAGTCGTTCAGCTTGGGCCAGACCTTGGGAATTCAATGAGAAGTTAGACAAATTCCCTGGTCCTCAAAGAATTTGCCTTCTAATGAAGGAGACCAAAAATTAAAAAGTAGAAAAGATAACGACAGGTAGTGATGGGAAACATGTTGAAAATGGAAGATGGTGGGATGATACAAGTGAACGCAGCTGCAGGATGGAAGGAATCGCACAGATTTGGGTGTTCAGGGAGGGCCTGAGGAGGTGGCAGCTGAACTGAAACAAAAAATGACAAACGGAACCAGCCTTATGAAGATCTGAGTAGATCCAGGAAGAGGCAAAGGCCCTAATGGATAAGCTTGGTATGTTTGAGGGGCAGAAAGAACGACATGGAGCACATTCAGCCTCCATGGAGTCAAATGAGGTCAGTCAGACAGGTAAGGAGGACCTGGATCCTGCATGATAAGGCATGTGTACTTTATCCTAAGTGTGTCAGGAAGACCTTAAGGGGGTTTAGCAGGGGAAAATGACTTGTCAGGAATTGGCAGCAAAAGCAGTCATGTTTTAGCAGTCCAGGTGAGACACTGGACCTTCTAAGGTGTGGCCTTAGAAGAGCAGTGGTGGACAGGGGAAGATGTATCAATAGATCACCCGCTGATGAACAGGATATGAGGGAAAAAGTGGAATCAGTGATGGTATTTAAGGATGGATTTGAGCAACTGGGTTGGTACCATTTACTTATTTGGGGGAAAACAGAAAAGAAGTCGATCCTTGGGGGAAAACTTCCACAAAATTCTGTTTTGAGACCCTGATGAGATGATCATTTGGAAATGCCGAGCTCAGTGTAGAAGTCTAGGCCTGGAGAGCCATGGAGTCATCCGTATGTGAAGGGGCTCAACTCCATGGCTCTGAATGAGACCACTGGTGCAAAGTACTGAGATCACAAATAAGTAAGCCTATCAATCTATGCTGACTTATTTTAAGGTCTGAATCAGCCTGAGCATTTCTTCAGTTTGTCACCATACTTTGCATCTGAAGAGTCATGTGTTTTTATTAGTTAGGTATTTGGTATAGAAATTATTACTGTAAGCGATCTGTAATCATTCTAGAAATCAGTTGGCGGGTAACAGATGCACATATGACTGAAGGAAATGCCAAAAACCCACTTCCCATGGTTGTTCCTCTTGCCTGTACACATCTATTTTTAACACTCATGACTGCAAGGCCAAGTCCTAGGCACTTGAGGGAACTGTGTTTCCCAACAGGGACCCACAGCAACCGGATACAGAGAGTGGTGTACCCTTGTGTGCCAACATTTACTGCTGCCAATTTGGCAAGGGAGAGAGGGGATGGTTGCAGAACACCAGTTCTATAGTTTCTAAAGGTTTCCTAACACGTCAACATTTTTCAGAAAACTTTGCTAATATAGGACGCTGACTAATGATCAGAAGTATTTACTCATCTCTTTCCTAGGACCTCATTCTCAAACTCTCAGCTGAGTGAAGTTCATTTGAACTTCGCTAGGTCTTGACCCAATAACCTGAGAGGGATTTCTTAAAATTCAAACTCCAACAGGTTCCTGCTGTTTGCCTGGAGCTGTGTTTTCATGGTTCCTGAATACTCAATTGAAAAGCTAATTATTGCTTGACAATGGCTTGAACCAGCTACAGATAAATGGTTTGGGGTGGGTGGGGGTCAAAATCAGCTACTCCAGTTAAGTGGCTTAGCTTAAAGATAGCCTGTTTTGTAACCATACACCATTGGTTTGGATTCAGACTCTAAAACTTACCGGTTCTATTATTGTGGGGAAGTCACCATATATTTTTGGTCTTTTGTTTCATTGTCTATAAAATATGTATTATAGCTACTTCAGAGTTCTATAAGGATGGAAATGTATTTTCTAAACTAGTAACTGCCATATAAACCTTGAGATAGTGAGAAAAATCATTACTATTTCTCCATTTGTTCAGAAGGACTTTTGGGAGGGAGTGGAGGCTTAGAGGGAGAATTCCCNCCATAAGAACCTGGGTCTCCCACATTGCAGGCAGATTCTTTACCATCTGAACCACCAGGGAAGCCTGACCTGCATAGATGTTATATACTCATATCCAAAATTCAGTCTACTGGAGGAAACATTCATGCAGATAATGTACTACATTAAAAGATAAAGATTTGGGCAGGAAGTGAGATCTCAGAGTAGAGGTTCAGGGACGCACCTTGTACATGGTCTCAATACCTCTACCTTTGAGAATGGGTGAGGAGGAGACAGTAAATTCAGTTTCAGGGAAAGTGAAGGTTTAAAATCTTTGGTTTTCTGTACACCCATGTCTGAGCTTCAGGATGATTTGTTCTTTCTACACAAAGGGCAAAACAAAAATAAACAAACAAAAAACCCTGAATAGCTAGTCATTTAATCCTTCATTGGACTAAGTCCCATGAGGTCAGAGCCTATGTTCCTCTTATTTACCAACATGTCCCCTATACCTTCATCATTCCCGGTACATCACAGGTGCTCAGCGAGTATGTCTAAAAGGAAAACTGTCTATTGAATGGAAACGTACATACAGGAAAGCACATAGATCATAAGTACATAGCATGATTAATTTTNCCATGAGGTCAGAGCCTATGTTCCTCTTATTTACCAACATGTCCCCTATACCTTCATCATTCCCGGTACATCACAGGTGCTCAGCGAGTATGTCTAAAAGGAAAACTGTCTATTGAATGGAAACGTACATACAGGAAAGCACATAGATCATAAGTACATAGCATGATTAATTTTCATGATGTGACTATAACCACCAAAATCAGGGAATATTAATGACACCCAGAAGGCCTTCAAGCCCCTTACCAGTCATGACCCCTAAAAAGGGTAAACACCACCCCGACTTTAATTACCATAGATGAGTTTTGCCAGATTGTGGACTTCATGTCATAGAATTACATAGTATGCATTCATTTGCCTTTGGCCTCTTTTGCTCAGTATTACACTTGAGAGGTTCATCTGTATCCTTGTATGTATTAAATCTGTTCATTCTCTTGCTAACTAACAATATATTATATGGATATACCACAATTTACTCATTTTTCTGCTGATGGATATTTGGGCTTGGGGCTCTTAAGAATAATGTTGTTATTAATGTTCTTGATTACGTCTTTGGGTGTAAAAATTTCTGTTGGGAATATTCCTAGACATGGAATGGTTGGGTTGTTAGTAAATCCCCGGTGCATGCGTTAGTAAACATTAGCTCCTACCAAAGTTTTTGGAGTTTACCAGGTTACATTCCTCCCACATGTTTACAAGCTTCAGTTGCTCCTTATGCTTGCCATCAACTTGGAATGATCAGTCTTTTTAAATTGTAGCCATTCNCTCTTAAGAATAATGTTGTTATTAATGTTCTTGATTACGTCTTTGGGTGTAAAAATTTCTGTTGGGAATATTCCTAGACATGGAATGGTTGGGTTGTTAGTAAATCCCCGGTGCATGCGTTAGTAAACATTAGCTCCTACCAAAGTTTTTGGAGTTTACCAGGTTACATTCCTCTCACATGTTTACAAGCTTCAGTTGCTCCTTATGCTTGCCATCAACTTGGAATGATCAGTCTTTTTAAATTGTAGCCATTCCGGTGAAGCATCTCATGTGGCTTTCATTTGTATTTCTCTGATAACTAATAATGTTGATCCCCTATTCACATATTTGTGGTAACATGAATATCCTCTTGTGAAATGCCCGTTAAAACTTTTTGCCCACTTTTTTCTTTCAATTGAGTTACCAATTCTTTTTCTCTTTGAACGAGTTCCGGGTATATTCCGGATATAATATATATAATCTCTGTTCAGACAGAGGTATTGCAAATATATTCTCCCACTGTGGCTTACCTTTTCACTCTATTAATGGTATTTTTTGATAAATAGAACTTCTTACTTTAATGTGATCCAATTAATCAGTTTTTTCTTTTGTGGCGCTTTAATGCATGTTTGTGTCTTGTTTAAAAATCTTTGACTATTTCAAGGTCATGAAGACACATACTTCTACATTTTCTTTTTTTTCTATGTTTTCTTATATGTATTTTATTGTTTTGCCTTTCAGTCTTATATCTAAAATATAATTGGAATAAGCAGATGGTAAAGAGTCTGCCTGCAATGTGGGAGACCAGGGTTCAGTCCCTGAGTTGGGAAGATTCCCTGGAAAAGAGAATGGCAATCCACTTCAGTATTCCTGCCTAGAGAATTCCATGGATAGACCATGGAGTCGCAAAGAGTCGGACATGACTGAGCACTAAACAGTAGCAACATAATTGGAATTATTTTTGTGTGTGATGGGGTCAAAATTCAATATCCAGTTGTCCCAGAAGCACAAAAAGGCCATCTTTTTTATATACCATTCAGGCTGGTATATAACATTGAGTTTCATGTGCTATACAATAGTCCTTTGTCCATTTTGAATACAGCAGTGTGTACATGACCTTTCCAAAGTCCCTAACCATCCCTTCCCCCTGTCTACCATAAGTTCATTTTCTAAGTCTAACAAAACAGAGAGAGGCTCACAGACTTAAAGCACCTCTAATTTGTTGGAATGCCCAGAAGCTTCTTTATTTTCTTCATCCACACAGAGCATACCATAGGTATGCTACAGATAATTGCTGTTATTTTTTCCCAGCTTTATTGGGATATAATTGACAATAAAATTTGTTTATATTTAAGATGGAAAACTTGATGATGTGATATATGTACATGTTTGTGACATATTCACAATACATTTATAAAGCAAGATATGGAAACTAAGTGCTCATCTACAGAAGAGTGCATAAAGAAAATGTAAGATACACACACAATAGAGTATTATTAAGCCTTAAAAAAGGAAATCCTGCCATTTGTGACAACATGAATGAATGAACCTGGAGGACATCATGCTAAGTGAAATATGCCGGTCATAGACGGACAAATACTGTAAGATCTCACTTACGTGAGGAATCTAAAATAGTCAGACTCATAGCAATGGAGAATAAAAGGTGATTGCCAGGACTTAGAGAAAAGGAGAACCAGGGAGACGTTGGTCAAGGTGTACAAAGTTCCAGCTATGCAAGGTGAGTAAGTTCTGGAGAACTGGTATGCAGTAAAGTGACTACAGTTGATGATACTGTATTGTGTTCTTAAAATTTGCTAAAGGGTATTTCTTGGTTGTTTTCACCACAAAAAAAGAATAAAAACAGTAAACATTATTGCTTTTGAAGTTTTCTGTTCTGCTTATCACTGCTGGTTTAAGAAATAATGGAAATAAAATTAAAAATAAATAAAAAATCAAAACGACTCAATTAAGAAAAGATAAAACTAGCTATTTGGTATCACTCAGACAAAATGAAGTGGTTAAATTTTTTTCCACTTTACAATAGAACATGGACGAGCAAGTATGTGAAATGGATATTGCTCAGAAAGAGAACAGAGGAAGAACTGAAGCAAAGATAGCTAGGTGGTCTCTCTCCCTGTCCTGGGCTAACCACTAAAATGAGGGGTTTTCATCTGTTCAATCACCTGGCCTACAGATGCATTTTTTTTGATGGTCACAACATGTTTTTAAAATAAACTGAGTCAACAAGAACAACTGGGATATTAAAGAAATACAACTTCGGAGACTTTCTTGAAAACTGACAGTGTGTTGGGTCTCCAGTACTATCAGTGTCTTTGTGTCTTCTGAAGTGGACTCCTTTGTTTTTAGACTAGCTTTATTTTAAAATTTCCCTTTGTAGCCAAAATCCTTAAAATAATTGTTTAAACATAGTATTTCTCCTTTGTCACCTCCCAGTTCCCTCTTCATCATTTAAATGGTTCTTGTCCCCATCTACTCCACGGAACTGGCTCTTTCAATGTCTTCACTGACTGAAATCTTACCAAATACAGTGACCAAATCTTTGTCTTCATTATACTTGGTCTCTTGTTATATAGCCATGGCCCAGGCTGATCATGCCTTCCTTCTGGAAGATGAAACCCTTAAAGCTTTCATGATGCCAAGCTCCGCTTGTTTCCCTTTTATCATATCATACAAGGGACTCCTGAGTCTTTTTGCCTTGTTTCACTACTGTCAGATTCTAAATGTGCTCCAGAGCACTGGTCTCAGCTTTCTTCTCTTCT